>JAAAKE020086688.1:9405-44057 GCA_010014785.2 Anisolabis maritima | reverse complement strand
ACATAAGTATATTTTTAATAAATTAAATATTTCTAAAAAATGAAGTTTTCTGTTATCCAACATAAATTTTCAATTTTTTTTTAAAGAATTAATTATATAATGAGTAAGTACCTATTATATTGTGCTATTGTTTTATATATATATATATATATATAGTGAATTATACCCATATATTTTAAAACAAATATTTTCTAAAACTATAAACAAAATTATTTAGAGTATCCATGTGTACTCATATTTTAAAATAAAGGATAAACAATTCAAAATTCTTTATTATTAATATTTTATTATAATTGATGATTTCTTGCAGCTCTGTATATATATGTGAAATATGTAGTAAAAGTGTTGTGATCCCAAAAAAAAATCGATATCAAGATTTTTCTCTTATATTTGATAAATCCTAAAAAACAGGCAGAAATTTAGCATATATCTAAAATAAAGTTTCTTTTATAATTATATATTTACTCATGTCAGATTTAATTTACATTATGAATTTTTGAAAGATATTTTAAAAAGATAATGAATTCTCTAATTTATTAGAAACTTTTGATTTAACTCTAATTAATAAAATTTATTTTATTTTAGGTTAAGACTCTCATAAAAGAATCAAAATGACTCCCAATACTGAATTTATGGCTAAAAACCATATTCGTTATTTATTACGATGTTTGGACCTGCTCCCAACACATACTTCACATTCAGATTCAAATCGATTAACTCTCGCTTATTTCGCAATATCTGGTTTAGGCCTTCTAAAAGCTCTCAATATTTTTGAAAATAAAAAAAAAGATGCTATTGAATGGATCTATAAACTTCAAATCAAAAATGAATGCGGCCGAGGTGGCTTCCAGGGCTCAACGACATTACTTATTGATGAAGCCCAATTATCTCCAGAATCACAGAAATATATCACCAGTCATATCGCAATGACCTATACAGGTCTGGCTTGTCTCCTCACACTTGGAGACGATCTCTCTCGTGTTGATAAACCTAGTATAGTGGGTGGACTTCGTGTACTTCAACAACCGGATGGAAGTTTTTGTTCAAGTTTAACAAATCAAGAAAAAGATATGCGATTTGTGTATTGTGCCGCTGCGATTTCGTATATTTTAGACGATTGGAGTGGGATGGATATCGAAAAGACGATTGAATTTATATTAAATTGCATTTCGTATGACGATGGTATAGGACAGAATCCGGGGCTGGAATCTCATGGAGGTTCAACGTTTTGTGCCCTTGCTGCTCTTACATTAATGAACAAATTAGACCGGATTAGTCCTCGACGTCTCAACGGTATCCGGCGATGGCTTATTTTCAGACAAAAGTCAGGTTTTCGTGGACGACCGCACAAACCCGTCGACACTTGTTATTCCTTCTGGATTGGTGCCTCACTTCAATTATTAGGCATCTTGGATAAATCCAATGCCAAATCGAATAAAGAGTATGTACTCTCAACTCAAGATGTTCACGGTGGATTTTCTAAATGGATTGACACCTCATCGGATCCGTTGCATACTTATTTAGGAATTGCCGGCTTAAGTTTGATCAATGAGCCCCTTTTGGATGAAATCCACCCCGCACTTAATATCACACAAACTGCTTTTAGACATTTACAAGAAATTCATATTAGATGGAGAATGAAAAAAGAACATATTCAATAAGAAAAAAATAAAATATTTTTATATTCTGCTTCCAAATCCCTGTGGTTTTGTGTTCCTTTCACTTTTGAAATTTTATTTGAACATCTCTTAATAATTATTTTTAATTATAAAAATATTCAAATTATCAAAAACATATAAGTATAATTTGATTTATTTTGGTATGCCGTTTTTTTATATTTTCACTAAAAAATTTGATATTAAAAAAATATTTTTTTAAAAAATGAAATATAAACTTTTCATATAATTAATTTTTGAGATTAGTATTAAAATTACATCAAGAATTGAGATTTTATTTATAAAATATAAAATAAAAAGGAGGGATGTCTTTCTTTTCACGTGCAGTAGTACTGCTGAATGCACAATTATTAAATTCTTCTCTAAGTCTTAAAAATATATGTTCACTTAACATTGATAATAAAGGAATAATTATGATAATAATAAAAGCAATCAACATTAACAATAACAAGTAATTTTATCTTTGAAGATTAAATTAATGTTCCTTTATATCAGTGACAAACAGTGGCGTAATCAGGCTGGAAATTTTTCTTGTTCTATTATAATTTTGTTTCACTTTTTTGTTGTTGAATTTCATTTGTTTTTTTCTTGGTCAGCATTATTATTTTGGAGGTAAAATAGAATTATAGGGAAAGGAGAGTTCAGCAAGTAATTAATGCTCAGTGGGATAGTTTATTTAATGCATTTATACACCATCTTCAGTTCAGATGTTTAGCAAAAGATCAAAACCTTACATCTAATACTCAGGTTCGCTTCTTGTGAAATTTATTTAAATTATATTAGCTGCCAATTAATTTAAATAAGTTTGAATAGAGTCAAAATAGCCACAGATAACCAAAAAATAATTAAGAAAAAACAGCAACCATGAAATCAGATTCACCAAACTTTTAATGATTGGCCTAAATTCTTTCATGAGCTTTTGCCAAATATTTGGGATTTTCTGAAGAAAGTATAATGACACTTGCCCCTAAATATCTACATATAATATACATACATTTTTTGGTTGAGGTCCTTCGTCTCTCAACTAATTTTCTTTGTGATCGAGAAAGATGCTGCATGTATGATGTATTAGGGAACAATACAAGGCAGTTTGAAAAAAATAAAGATTACTTTTACAAAGATCTTTATTTCTAATGACTAGTTTTTTATTCTTCTTCAGTACAAGCTAGGTAGTGAATAAGTAATGATTTTATCCTAAAGAAGGCTAGAAAACAAATCGAATCCTCTAGATATGATCATTAGGAAATAAAGATGTTTATAAAAGAAATCTATTTTTTTCTTAAAGGCTGCCCTGCATTCATCTCCAAATTTCTTTTATTTTTTGAGTGTGATACCTGTTTACGCGACGAAAATAAATTTATTTGGAATAATTCATAATTACACAAAAACTGATAAAAACTTAAAAAAATTATTTTTTTTTGAGATTTCTAATTATTTTGGTATATCTAGAGGAGGAATAGTGCAATTTCTTTGGCTTTAAATCTTGCTAAGCATTTCCAGCCACTTTCCATATAAAACTTTTAGCTCAACAAATAAAAATTTTTCCTACAAACCCATTTCCCTATTCCGCACTTGAAATCAGAAATTCTAACATTTGTGTGTGTAATTGGCATAACTTATCCCCATATATTAATTAAATTTCAATAACTTAACTAAATTAAACTTTTAAAAAATGTAAAATAATATTATTCATATTTATTTTTAATATATATTTATATCAATAATATATTTGTTTTTTTCAATCATGCCTCTTTTTTTGAATCTACAGGTTTAAGTATTTCTTAAAAAAAATTTTAATATTTTAATAAGTTATATAAGTCAACTCTTTTTAGGATGATGTCTATCGGCCTGTGGAGGCAGTTAGGTTTTTATGAATTTCATATTTACACGCATATCTCATTTCATAAAATTTTCCATGTTTCCAAAAATACTGTTTATTAAAATTATAAAATGTAGGAGTAAACAGCCACTTAAAGTAGTGAAAGATATGTATCCAAGTGAGATATTCACGTTAAAACGTTGAAAGCTTAATTGTATTTTTTGAGATGGCCGTTTGAGTGCAAGCTAATTTATTATTAAATTTGAAAAATTTTATTCTTGAACCGATAAAGACAAAAAAATTCTTGAAAAAACATTTTATTTTAATTTAAAATATACAAAAATGCAGTCTTATATATGTACATCACATTAACTTTTTTTACAATTTTTTAAATTTAAAAAAAAGAAAAAAATAATTATAAACTTGAAATAAAAATTGTCTTTGTGTTTTAATAATCATCCTTAGAAAAAATTCTATTAATATATATTTTTAACACATAGGTGAAGAAAAAAATAAATATAGAATAAAATAAAAAATTTCTTGCAAGGATGATATGCTGTTTATTGTAAAAGTGGTCTAAGTAAAAAATATAAGGAAATTTTTATTTTACATAAATTTACTCTAATATATATTAATGTTGGCAAGGTCGGATTAAGAAAAGGGGTAAGGGCTGAACTGAAACCTGCCAAGCCTGGAGATACAAAAAAACTCAGGAAAAAATGTTTACCGAGAACTACATATGGAAAAGCGTTACTCTTTGTAATGAGATCATTTTTCCAATTAGTGATAATTTAAATCATTAAATGATGCTGAAAGTTTAATAGATATCAAGACATATTACTCAAAATAAATCTGAAACAATAATTATATGACTTAGAGTAGACCACTAACAATAAACTGCATATAAATATTTTTATAATAAAAATTGAATCATGTTTTCTTAATCAATTTATGGTTGAAAAATAAATTATCTCTAGGCCTATTTAATGATAAAATTTTCATATTCCCTTAACCAAAAGTGAATTTCTATTAAATACATACAATGACGAATCTAAGACCTTTTCTAATTAATAAATTTGAAGTCTCAATTTTTCTACGGTAAGAATGTTTTACTTGACTAAATTTTTCGCCAAATCGCAGGCACCTCCAACATTGCGAGATCTAGGAATTTAAAAATTATATACCGGGTACTCGAATTCTCGAAGCCATAAAGCATAAATATAATAATAGTGGCAATGACGGAAGCTAGGCATGCCTTGGAGGCGAATATAGTTCACAGTACTTATAGCTCAATCAGAAATATTAAAAACACTGATTTAATAAATTCTTGATTTTTTTAGTCTTTCGGCATCCATTCATATTTATAATTAAAAAATTTCATCACGGCATAGGAGCATATGACCCTTAGACCATGAATCTCTACTCTAGGAGGGAAAACAATTTCTCTAGATTCAAAAATTAGGAAAGAATTTATTTATAAAAAAAGAAACAAAAATTTTATATCTATAGATGAAATTGGATTATCTCAATATATGTTTTATTAAGTAATATAAATCAACCAATTTAAATTGATTAAGAGAGCTTTCAAATTTTTGACACTAAATTAATGAACAAAAATAAATATATGTATATATATATATATATAAAAAAGATGAAAATTTACAATCATCCTACAAAAAAACCTTATTGCTGTGTTTTTCTTTATACCATTTTCTTCAAAAAGAATGTAAAAAATAAATGAATAATATAATTTGGTTAAATGAAGACTAGGAAAATTATATCTATCATATATACGAGGGCTATTTTTTTAAGTAAGCTCCATTTTAAAAATAAAAATAAACTGAATGTAATTTCGAAACGCATTTATTTTCAGATTCTACATACTTTCCTTGTTTGTTTAAGCACTTGTCATACCTTACAACTAACCTTTTTCAAAGAAGTTTGTCTTCCATTCCGACGTTTTCGGCCGTTTTCACCTCTTCGACGTTGTTAAAGTGCTTGCCGCCAAGGTGGTGCTTCATGTTCATTCATCCCCCCTGTGACGATATGACTCAATAGCTCATCGCCTTCCTCATAATAACAAGTCAAAAAAATCAAGGCAATCTCATTGTTTTTGTGGATTTTTGAAAGAAGTTTGGGAACCCATTGAGAACATAATTTCTTGAAGTTTAAGTTCTTAAACATAATTTTGTATACCACTGACATGAAGCACCATGTTGGCGGCAAACATTTCACCAACGATGAAAAGATTAAAACGATCGTGAACACATTGTATCGGAACAGGGGGCAAACTTATATACAAGGTATGACAAGTGCTTGAACAAACAAGGGAACATGAGGAATATTAAAAGAAAGTATATAGAATCTGAAAATAAATTCTATTGTTTATTTTTATTTTGAAAGGGACCTTACTTAAAAAATAGCCTTAGTGTATATATATAAATATATTTTTTTTGGATGAGTGTAAATTATTTTAAATACAATATTGGTTATTATTATTGTATTTAATAGATATCAAAGTTCTTATTTAAAAAAAATATCATGACCTTAAAAAATTTCTTTAGGCTATATTTTATTAAAAATAATCACTCGGTATATTTTCTTAAAATCACAACCAAAAATTAAATAGAAAATTATTATCTTGCGGGATTTGAAAAATTTATAGTACGAAAGAAATTTTTCAGGCAATTATGTTCATTATATTCAATCATTTCCTCCAATAAAACATGTTTATCAAATCACAATCAACTAAATGAAAAATTATTAATTTTTTTATTTTAGTTGAGGATATGATTAAAATAATTAATATTTATTTAAGAGAATATTAAGCACAAGATGGACGTGGACTATGTACAAGAATAATCCACATAGATTATCGTAGAAAACGAAGAGTAGTGCAGCAGAAGAAAAATAAAACAATTTAATTTATTGTCTATTTATTAAAATTCAATCTACCAAAAATTCTTCTAGCGCTTTGTCCATTGATGCAGAGCTAGAGGTCTCGACTCATGTACCAAAGGTCAGTGTTTCGTTTTCCGTCCTGAGGACAAAAATTTATTTATATTATATTGGCTAACAATTAATATAAATAAATTAAGGACGGAGTCTAAATTGCCTCAGATGCCGAAAGTGTTAAAAAAAATTTCTCCTTGTTGCACTAACCTTTCTTCATCATCTACTCTAAATACAGTCATATCTTATCTCTATCACCTAGATAATCTCATATCAAAATTATAAAGGTATTATAAATATTTACATTAATATTTAGCTCATAGGTGGTGATACCTGGGAGGCTGGCAAAAGCTAATCCCCCCAGATACTTTGATTTTCTTTTAATTTAAAAAAAAAAACTTTATTTTTAGAACAGAACTAATTCATGAATGTTTTTCTTTAGAAAAATTCTTTCAATTAAAACAAAATCGAAAAAAATCCTTCACTTAAAGAAAAGTGGTTTTATAAAATTGAGATATTTTCTATTCTTCATTTTCAGTATAATACAAAATATACAAATATACAGTCAAATAAAATATGTACGTTTAAAAACATAAATAATTAATTAAGTATTTAAATTCATTAAAATTTAAGAAATATAATATCAACCATCGATTGTTTTTTCTTTTTAAAATTTAGTGTCCAAATTTTACGAAAAAACTTCTACTAACTTTTGTACTTTTTTTTTTATAAAATTTATGTAATAATAAATCTATTATACCTCAAATATTATTAATAAAAATTGGTAATAGAGAATGTCATCAAGGGTATAGTCAAAGGTAAAGGTGAAAACACTTCAATGGTCTTTTCCTTAAAATTGGATTAAAAAAAAAGCAAAAATTTTCTTGGCCCTTTTGATGTTTTTCAGGCGGACTCCAGAAAGAAATGTCTTTGCTGTGCCCCTATAGTAATTCAAAAGGATTTTTAATAAAAATGATAAAGGTGCATTTGAAATGAGCATTTAAGGAAATTATGAGTATTAAATAAAAATCATTAATTTATAAATTAAGAGGTTTTTATATTTGCGAGATCGAATATAAAAATAACATTTTAATAAATATATGGACGAAAAACTATTTCATTTTTAATGATTTAGTGTCAATAAAATATATACCTATAATAATGCACCTCTTGTTACTTGATCTAAGGGGGGTGGCAAACCCAGCCTTTGGTATCGGGTGTATTTTGAATACATTTTCAATTGGCAGCAGAACAGTAAAGCTCGTAGTGGCAGTATCTAGCTATTGGTGGCCCTATATTTTGAGTAATTTATATAAAACCTTGATTCGAGGCTAATCAAAGAGATGGAAGTCAAAAAGATGATCAGAACTGTCCACTTATCTTATAATAAACATAATCAATTTCCTTCTAGTCCTCCAACATTTAAAATTTCAATAATAACTAATTAAGAAATTAAATTTGTAAGTTAACCGGTTCAAACAAGTTAAATAAAAAAAAAGAATTTCCACTAAATTTTTTCTAATGAATTTATTTAAAAAATATGAGTTTTTTAGTATATTATGGACAAAGGTTTTTTTTTTTGAAAAATTATTATTCCACTTATATTATTCTTTCTCACTGGCATCCAGATTTTAAGGATTTGTCTAATTATATAAAATTCTTAGAAGAAATTCTTTTTTTGAGTGGGTTTGAGTATATACAGTTTATTAATATAAAACTATCATATTTAGAAAATATCGAGACTTCCATCTGAGGATTCTGTCGTTTTCCAAAGCCCTGGTGATACCTGAGTACTTTGATCGACGTATTTCACTGTTGGCTTCGGTTCGTCTTGTATCTGTGGTAAAAGAGCTTCAGCAACTTCTTTTGCTTCGTCATCTTCGTTATCACTCGGGTCTTCAAGACTTTGGTTTTGTAATGAAGAGGTCAACATGGCTAGATCTATTCCAGCATTGCCCAGTCTTCGTTTTAAATTCGGCATCATTTGTTGGAGATTATTCATGTTAGAATTCTGAAAGATGACCACCTGACTCTCTTGTGAGGTGGTACTTCCTCTTCCCACAAAAACTGACTCCACATGACTAGATTGATGTCGTGTTGAATGGCGTCGACGCTTTTTATAGCGTTTACCACCACCACAAGTTGGAAGAGGAGTTGTTGAAGATTTCCGTGTTGCCGTCATCTCTGTAAATTGGACTGATATTTGCGAATCGAGTGAGTGACGTCTCGATTCGATTGACATCCTGACATAAATAAAATAAGGTTTGTATTTTTTGATATTGTTGGAAAAAGTAATTTGTAAAAATTATTTATTAAATACCTTCGAACACTAAAACTAATTTCAGAATCTAAGGAGTTTCTCCTTTGACTGGAAAAGGAGCCAGTATCAACTCCGATTAACGCTCCACGTCTGTTCATCAACTTCGGGAGTGCGGCGGCCCAAGAAGTACTCAACTCTTGGGAACCATTGCTATCGAAACGAAGATTTAAACCTAAAAGAATAAACAAATACCATTATTGTTTTAGTTGTCTTTTTATCAGCTATTTCTTATGATGGCTAGTGTTTGGTTTGATCCCAAATTTCTTGGACCTAAGAAAGAATTAGCAGTGAACTTTAAAAAAAAAATTTTTTCTATTTAGAATAAAATAATTTCTAATTTCAATATTATTTTACAAAAGAAAAATAAAGGTATGAAAAAGGATTAGATGAATGGATTTTCCAAAATTTTTAAAAACAATCCTAAGTTTCTTATTCTAGAAGAATGACTAGTATCTCGCCCTTTAGACCTGACATTTATTCGCTTCCACTTTAACACCCAGGTTTCATTGGTACTAAGTGTCTTTGCAAATCAAAGTCTCGGAGAACAATATAAAGTGAAAATGAAGCTTCAGATATCTATCATTCTCTCAAAATTTAATAGATTCAATTTCCTACAATTAAGCTTATACCAAGTTTATCCATTTTGGTTTAGGATTTCCAAAGATATAAGTCAAAAATATATCTTAACCTTACCGAGGACATTTTTAAGATTGAATTTTTAATATTTTTGGAATTCTGCATGGTGAATCATGTTGACATTTTTAAAAATTGGGTCCTCAAATCACGAAAGTTTTCTTTCTATTGATATTTAATATCTTCGTGCAATAAACAAAAATATGAATGATGAGAAGTGATATCAGTTTATTAATTTTAGCCTAACTAACTATAAATATTTAACTTTTCAGGAATGCTCTCAGACATAAAAAAAAAAACTAATTTCTAAAACAACCGAATTCAAGAGAGCATCAAACATCAATTTCTCATAACCCCAATTACACATCTAACTCTTACACTTATAGAGAAAGTACAAATGGAATTCTATGAGTCTTTAACTTACCAACTGGATCTTCTTGAGTATTATGAAAACTGATGGAAAGACGCCCCGCTCTATGCAAAGTTTTTCGTTTGGCAAACGCTTGTGCTATGATTTTATGTTTACTTACTTTAATGGGCTCTTTTTCAACTTCTGAGTTTCTTAATCTAAAAATATTAAAAAATAAAAATATTCATAGTAGTTTTAAATTTTACTTTTTTAAACAAATTTGGTTAATAAAAATTATTCATAAAAATGTTTACTACCTTTTAATAAAACGTTGCCAAGTCGTTAGAGTAGATGAATTCCAAAGTAAAAATGACATGCTAATTCCAGACAAAAATAATATTAATAATTGTGCTTGGAGTATTGCTAAACTTGGACGAGATTTCATTTTACAATTTTCGTTTTTTAATATTTTACATCTAAAAAATGAATTTAAAAATTGAAGATTTTTGGGGAATCTTAAAAATTATATTTTAATAAAAATAATTTATGTAAATAAATCCAAAATATTCAGTAATTATTTAACTCCACAGAAGAAATAAATAAGATTTTATAAAAAATTAAATGCTAAATATTGGTGAATATAAAAGACAGGTTAAGACTGATATTTCGTCTCTTTTTATTTCCAATTTTGCCTTATTATCAGACCGTATGTCGGGCCACTCAGACTTTAATAATGAATGAAATCTCTTTAAACTTACAAAATGTATTGTTTAAAATTTTCTTTCCATTCATCATGGTATTGAAATTCATAGATTTGACACAAGAAAGTAACGATCAGAAAGATGAACGTGAAGAAATAAAATAATCCCACTCGGACCATTATATCCCTTATTTTTGTTTTATTCTGTTCTGAGTTTATATCCTGGCCTTTTATTTGTACCATTTGTACGCTAAATAAAATGATCATCCCTAAAAAACAAGATTAATTAAAAGATATAACTTAACAATGTCACTGACTTATTGAGAATTTGCACAGGAAATTACCTCTGATGATAAAATAGGCTCCTGCGGGAAAGAGGATGATGATAGGACCCAATAAGAAAACGGCTCTGATCTGATAATTAATATATCCGACAAAACAGATACCTGTCACACTATTACCGTCTATTTCACAGAGAGCCATTATGGTAATCGTGAGCACCAGGGGCAGTGACCAAGCCACCATGTGGAAGTACGCACCATTCTTATCCACTTTCTCTTTCATTTTTCCTAAAAAATATATTTGAAAAAAATAATATATTATCTGTAGAATTATCTTAATATTTAGAAAATAAATGTATGATAGAAAATTAAATAAGATACAGCAACTCTCAGAGTAACAAATTGCAAAAAACAAAAATTCATTTCTTTTTATCAAATAGAAAATTTATAATTCAGGAATCCATAATAAAAGACTGTTTTGAGGCTAGAATATTTTATTACCTCTAGGGACGGTTCGTAGACTATACGCCATCAATCTTCAGGAAAATCAGTTAAAATAAAGTTAACGCCTCCTACAATCGTCATTAATACTATATAAAATTCATATGTCATTATATAAAATATATTGGGTCGAAAACAGTCTTTCATTTGGATTCCTTTATAATACTTTGCGGCTTTCCTCCCACTTTTTTCTTATATAATTCATTTTTTAATAAAATAAATATTTAGGTATGGCCTTTATAATTACCAAAAGCATTTAGTTTAGTAAACAGGGCATAAGTAAAGATGACAAACCAAACACTTGCAGCAATAAGAAAATAATATACCAAAATAAAAATTGCAACGCATGATAAATTCTCTCCAGCGCTGAAAATAAATATAAAAATTTATTATAACAATACTGAAAAAGAAAAAATTATTTAATCTATTTAAGTTAAAATTTTCTTTTTTGAAAATAATGTTATTCTTCATCTCTATTTTAATTTTTTTTTCAGATACTTTCGAATGACCAGTCTTTGTACATATTATTACTTTCTCACTATTATAAATAATATTAAGATCATGAAAAAATTACCTCTCTCTTCTTTAATTTTTAAAAATAACTTTACTTTTTAGATCAAAAAAATCCCAAAAATGCAAAAAAATCTTAATATGCGTATATGTATATGTGTGTAGCTTTTATTTTGGCTTATATCTCTGGAACCACTCATCGAAAAAGGATGAAACTTATCAACATTATAGCTTTAGAAGTGCCTAAGAAGTTATTAAAATATGAGGCGATTCGGTCAGCAGGAGATGGTAAAAAAAGGCTCCCCTCCCCAATATTTACCGCGCATCACGATTTTCTAAGCAGGGTCAAATCTTTTGAAACTCAGTGATTTGTCTTCAGCGCTAAACTAATTTTCATAACAATCCGTTTAGAGAGAGCATTCTAAAAAAACAAAAATTGGGTATAAGATAATAAACATACATTATCATAGAAAGAAAATTCTGAAATTTTATTTTATCTCTGACTTTTTTAAAATTCAATTAATCAAAATAAAGCATAACCTAAAAATATCAATAAACATGACTTGACTTGCATAGTCAATAGTGTTGTAGAGCGGTCCCATCCCCCATATATTCCCAGAAAATATGGTTAGTGATGGCTAAAAAACGCAGAAAAGTCTTGTAACTGCGTTTTCTAATTTAGTATAATTGAATCATAATTTAACCTGGGTTCAGACATCCGCAAAGTTCCATCCTTTCGGCAAATAATATCATCTCGTGCCCCTGGGAGAAATTGTGCAAGCCAACCAAAACAAGACATCATGAAACAACAGTTGATGTAGAAAATTGTCAAAGAAGGATATTTATTAGATAATGGCCAATCAATTATATATGTCATCTGAAAAAAGAAAAGTAAATTTTAATCCTTTACTGATATTAATATTTTATTAAAAATTATTTACTTTCCTCTAATACTCCAGGTTGTTTATAGAAAAGTCTGATATCCACCACGAATTTGAGTCCCCTTCCCGAGTTCAAAAATATGTTTTAGACAATCTTGTCTATGTATCTATAAGATTATAGAATCATTTGAGGTCGAATTATTTGATTGATTAGAAATAGAATTTTTAATTTTTTTCATTTCGTTTCATTTGTGCCGTTTAGGGCAACCTAGTTGGATTCTTATTTATTTGCCCGAGGTGCTTTCGAGAACAGAGACACACACCTCAAACCCAGTCGACCTCTGATCGTATCCATCTATTACTCCTTGAAGTTATTTGATTTCCTATCTCTAACTCCTCCTCCTATATTCATTTCTAACTACCCAACTAATTTTATATGTTATTCCACCCTGTCCTATTCATCCAATCGAATCTATGCTAGGGAGGATGTACTAGTTTGAAAAGAGACTTTCAGAACAGGCGTGTAGTCTTCTCTTTGCAAAAAGTGCATTGAGAGGGTATCCTTCTTTAGATCCCTTCCTTAGATCGGGTCACAGAAACTCCCTCTCCTCGTCGAGTTGCCTCAGGACTTTAATGTTTTGGGATCCAATCTCCCTATAAATACTTGAAGATTTGTTTATATTAAATATTTTTATTTAATGAAAAACTCCCTCATGCCTGGGATTTCCTCTGCTGAAGGTCAATACCCTCCCGACTCCTTTCCGGAGCTCTTTAGAATTTTTAACTTTAATTAAAGAACCAAATCAATAATTGACTAGTCGAAGTAATATTTCATTTTAAGTTTAAAAATAAAAAATAAAAATATTCTCTCCCCCTTAACAATAACTCAATAAAATTCATATACACAATTGTTCTGTTCTTCATTTTGAACAATTTGAAATATTTTTACTTTTTAATATCTCTTTAAGTGTTTTCAATTCTTTTCAATTAATTGCACCAAAACAGATTATGGATGCAGAGTCTCTAGGAATTAATAACAAATATATTAACAAAAAATTACCACTGAAAAAAAATTGAACATAAAGCAAATTGTTGCTGCCCAAGCGATAAATTGATGAATCTGTCTTTGTTCCGATTCCGTAAAATAAGGATTAATACATGAAACTCCACAGCCATCAATAAATTGATAAAAGCCAGCAGCGTTATCAGTGGCCACAAGAGGCAGTTGGCATTGTCCACTTGAATTGAATTTCAACTCTCGCAAAGAATTCTGGAAATTAAAAGAAATATATCAATTAGAAAATAATTTCATTTTTATTATAGAGGATTTTTTAAAATAGATTCTTAAAAAAAAAAAAACAATGATCCAAGAACCATCTACTAGCATTCCATAAAATTAATTTGAATTACTAACTCCTCCTTCTGTAGATTTCTAAGTCTATTTTTATTTCATCCAAGCTAAGATAAGGGAGATATCCTAGTTGAAGAATGACTAATTAATAATTTTTAAATTTAAAAAAATAATAAAATACAAACCCCACATTTAGGTGGATATTTTGTAGTATTTTCACATTTAAGAAATTCAAATTCCTCTTTTAAAAGAAGAAAACGACAAGGACTTAAAAGCATTTTGCACATTTCCTAGAAAAATATAAATATAAATATAAAATATTCAATTAGTAAATATATATATATATTTTTAAATTTAGATGAAATTACCTGAGATGGCAAGTCGTATAAATTGTTCTGACACTTTGGCATATAAAGAGAGCATAAAAATGGTTGGATTAGAGTCCAACATTTTGGAATTTGGCTGAGTCCCTTTAATGAATTCAATTTCTCCTGAAATTAAATAAAAATTACTTAATATGTAGCACAGAAGATAAACGGATAATTATATATATATTCCTCATATTAATCATTGATGCTTATGAAATTTTATTTATTTTTCCTAACTCAACATCTATTATGTATAATATTAAATTTTCTCTTTGGTCTTAAGATCCAAAAAATGAAAACACTTAAAGTATGCATGTAATACCTCTGCAAAGACAATCTATCAATTTAGGAAAGAGGGAAATGCTGTAAATAAAATTGTGAGAATCAAGAATATCTGGAAAACCAGATGAGCAAAAATTTTTTAACTAATAGATTCTTATACTATTTTTATACTAATTTTAACAAATGTTAAGGTGGTATGAAGTGAAATATATCCATTTCCAAAAATTTTCTTTTTTTTTTTCTATCTCATATTTTTGGAACCCTAAACGAAACTTTGAATATTATATCATATGAAGGATTGAATTTATTAAGATTAAAATTTTGAGTGTGGTAATTAAGTAGAGAGAAACTGTATATCCTTTATTTGAAAACTTTTTCTTTAAGATACTCTCTAATTTTTCTCAATTTGGATTTTTTCATTTTTTTCCTTGCCATTAATTAGGAAGAAGCCGACCCACCGCTTGATGGGACCGAGGGAAGACTGGCATAAAATATTGCCAGCCTTAGCCAGCTAGCATAATTCGTGGTAGCCATTTTCGAAGATAAGATGTGACCACCAAGTTTTCATAAATTCTCTCATCAATCAAATCTCTCAGGACTACACTTTGGATAATTCCGTTCTTGGAATTATTCTGAGTTCAACTTTCCTTTTAGTCAACAATGATAAAGTAAAATAAATTTTTCTAAGAAGAAGTGGGGTGAGTTCGGGCTTCCTTCCGTAAAAGAGGGCATTATTGATAAAGTTGGTTCGAATTTTTCTCACAAGAAATATTTAAACCTGAGCTGTCTTAAAGTTAGGATTAATGCATTATCTTCTTATCAGTTGCCCCCTTTCATACAAAATAAATAAAATAATAACATACATGAACGGATATATCACACAAACCAAAGCGAGAAAAAGAATATCCTTAACTAAAAGCTAATTACCTTAAAGAAGAGATTATTTCCTTTTATTTTTTGAAGCAGCATGCAACAAATATAAAGAAAAAAGGAAATTATTAGTAGTTTTTTAGTAAAAAAAAATATTTTAAAATATACAATATATCTAAGTATATATTATAAAGATTTCTGTCTTTAGTATAATAAAGTTTTTGTGAATTTTTTAAATTATATAATTACCTCCACTTCATCAAATGTTCGAAACAATTCTGGGTTGATATAAATTGAAGAATAAGGCAATTTGACACCGAGACAAGTTGCATTTGCCAAATGTTTGCAAGTTCCTTGCTGTTTACAATGTTGATTAGAGTCGAGAGAAGATTTAAATTGATCATCTAAATTATTATATGTTGAAGTATTTGAAAAATTATTTGGCAGACTGTGTAAAAGCCGAAATGAAAGAAAAAGAGCCAATAACATTAAATACCCCTTCATCTGAAACAATAATCGTATATGTTATTACAATTTTAAAATAATAATTATTTTCTTACCTTTAATTAATTTAAGCATTTAATATTAGTTATGAGTGAAGGATAATATAAATAAACGAAGACATTTATGGTAAATGAGATATTAGAAACAAAGAAATGAAAACATGCTGTAGACCACACAGAAGCATTTAAATTGAAGACCACCCAAGAAGACTTGATTGCCAACTTTTGTTGAGTTAAATCCCTATAATTTATTGACAATTCATTCTTTATTAATTTTTTAGTTATATGTTTACATATAAATTATATATATATATTTTCTTATAAATTACTTTTATTGCTACTTATAATATAAATTAAAATAAATATTCTTTTTCGCTTCCTAGGACAAATAAAATATTTTTCTCATTAGACGCTTAATTTTAATCTAATGTAGCAGGTACGTTCCCAGAAAATTATTTTTTTCTGTTAGAGCAGATCAATTTTAATTATATTAAATATGCAAATATTGCAAAATGAACCATTTCGGGTGTGGGAGATCTCGATATATCCCTACATTGTATTAGATAAAATTATCACAAATATCGTGAATTATTTTTTTATATTGATTAAAAAATATTTTTATTTATATAAATTTTTAATTAAAAAAATTATTAAAAAAAAAATATAATAATTCAAAAGCAAATAATTTTTTTAATATAAAAATTTATTTTTTTTGCAAAATTTAGTTGTGAACATTTGTTGCTAACTTATGCTTCTTTATATAACTGTAGCCAAATTCATGTTATTTAGGTTTAAAGAAATGGCAGCTAAAGGCTACTAATTCCCATTTGCCTTTATTTTGACTAAATTTAATGGAATTTTATAAAATTTCGATGATAAATCATAGAAGAAAATCTATATCATTGTTTTTATTTAGTATTTACATATTTTTCTCCATTTAATTACGAAAATTAAAGGTTGGGAAGATAATTATTATGAGTAGATTAAAAAACTAAGCATAAGGTATTTTTAATTCCTATATATATATATATATACAAATTAATAAATAATCTGATTAATATTTTTTATAGCCTTTTATAATATGGAGACTTTGGAAGAAAATTCTATTGAAATGTCAAATATAGAATTTCAAAACGATGATGATGATAATTTCGATGGGAATATAAAAAAACATAAAAGAAAAGGTAATTTTTTAAATTCAGAATTTTTTTAAAACAAATTGTAAACTAAATTTTTTTTAAAAGTCACTGAGTGATGTACTGTAGTTAAAAATCATATCAACATTTATTTTAATTACTACTAAATTAGAATTTGATTGGTTATGGTATAAGTGATTACTATAAATTATATTCATTCAAATGCTTTAATTTTTATGTAAAAAAAATATCTAAATTGAGTTATTTGATTTAATTTAATTTATATATATAGACTCCCCAAGAGGTTTTACTAGTAATATGTGTGCCTACACTATAAAACGGAATTTAGACGAAGAGAAAGATAATAATAATATATATAAATGTATTTATTATGTATTGTCTTTCTATTTCTTTATTTATTATCATTATTCCCTCCACATTAGAGCCCTCAGGCAACTCTATAGGAGAGAGAGAGTTGCTGTGACACCCCTTTCTATGGAAGGGACGTAAAGAAGGATTCCCTCTCAATGATGCATTCTACGCAAGGAGTAGGCTACATGCCGGTGCTGAGAGAGTCTCTCCTCAAACTAGGACATCCTCCCCAGCCTAGAATAGGTTGGAATAAAGGAATAGAGGATAGGAGTAATTAGCTAGCTAGAAGTGAATATAGGAGGATGAGTTAGAGTTAGGAAATAAAGTAAGTTCACAGGGTGCTGATAGATGGCTGTCAGAGGTCGGCTGGGTTTGAGGTGTGTGTCTTCGCACATGAAAGCTCCTTGGATAAATAAAAGACCCTATACGACCCAAATGAAATGAAAAAAATTTACTTACCATGATTTTGGGTATTGAATTAATGACGATCTCGACATATTAGAGAAATGGGCATCTCTGAATCATGTCAAATTCAATTCCCAAAAGACACAATATTGTTTAATTTCACAACACAACACAAAAAAGATCAAGTCCTCCCCTCACATTCAACAATAATCTGAGTTCAAGGATTCACTTTCTGTTCTGGAAGTGATAATTTCTTTAGATCTCTTCTGGAATGACCATATTTTTTAGGTTTAAACCCACTGCTAAGAAAGTTGATTTCCTCTTTAGATTCAAGCATTATTTCTCCCCTCTAACCTTTTACAAAGCTCAGATTCGTCCGTGCCTCGTGTATACTCCACCTGTGGAGAGGGGCCTCAGCACGATCTTTCCCTGGACTCGATTTAGAGGAGTCTCTTATTGCATCGTAGCAGTTATTTGATCCAACAAGTCTCTGTTGTGACAAATATTAACATGGCCGAGGTTCTACCAGCCTCCCCCAAAATATCTTCAAAAGCGACGGTTGAAAGAAACACAAGAGGCACATCATACCAACATCACTATGTCATTAATCTTATGACTAGTCAATTCCACTACTCTTTTGTTCCCATAATCTCCGGAGATCGCAACAATCTTTCTGCCACTATTTTTCCCGAAACAATCTTCAAACATTCCAATATAATCTCAACAAGCATTTTAAATTTTCCACATTCTCTCTTACTCTTGCTCTTCCGGCTTGCATGAGACTTCTTTCTGGTCATCCTAAATCTTTTGGATCTTATGAATTCATTAAAAAAAAAAAAAAAAAAAAAACTAGTTCCCTGATAATTATTATCGAAATATGATCAAACTGTTCTTTAAAAAAAATATGATTAAGAACAAGACTACTATCCCCTTCAAAGATAATTGGACAACCTTTATCTTCTTAATGAATAGCTACATAAAATTCAAAATAATCAAATTCCATAATGTTTTATCTATTATTAATTAATTAATAATTATTATTATTTTTGGATCTTCTAATTATCCATTAAGACGAAACAAAAGATTCAGGTTGATCATTTACTTTTGAGGTAATAATTTTAAATAGAATATATAATAACACCCACTTAGGTATAAAGAAAAACTAGCTTTAAAGCAGCGATCGCCAAAGTTTCGGACCTCTCGGACCACTAAATTCAAAATTTGAAATCCCGAGGAACATTAATATGAATTTTTTAAAAAGATAAATACTTTTTTAAAATAATGATCAAATAACTTCCAATTTATTAATTTGAAATTCACCTATTTAATAACAACAAAATCTTTAAAGGTTGTTTAATTATTACAAAATAAGTTGGAAGCATATTTAAATATTAAATATCACATTTTTAGTGCGATATTTGTTCCTGCTTGTTAAAAATAAGTTTATCAATTTTTGGCTCCAATGACGTTACTGCAAGACGGAGTGTATTTATTTCCAGCCGAGACAGTACCGAGTTTTAATTGTGTCACAGATCGGTTGTATCCAGCTAATTTTAAAAATGTAATTTTTTTACCGGGAATGCGATTTTGTAATTTTCAAATGAAATTTTACAAAAATTGTCATTCAGAATATAATAATTTCTTAGAATATGATTTTTGTTTAATTATTAATAAAACATAAAAATTGCAAATAATGTCCAGATTTTTCTGCAGACCACCAAAATTTTCACCAGTTGGCGACTGCTTCTTTAAAGAACATACAATACAATAAAATATTTCTATAGCCCCTCCCCCTACAAGAATTCTGGCCGCACTATTGGGGTAAAATATATCAAAGTAACTCCTTATTTTTTCTCAATTCAATTTAAAAGAGAACAATAATGGATAACATAAAGATGCATATTAAATTCTTTTTAGATACAGTACCTAAAAAAAGAAAAATTACTAACCAAGAAAACGACAATCAAAATTCCAATAATCTCGAAGAGGATAATCAAAATACAATGATCCACAATCCAGAAGGTACAAATCAGGGAGTTGAGAATTCAGATCAATTGACGGACTATGACAAAAGAAAAAGAGTATTTTGTGATCTCTGTTCAAAAGGCTTTATTGATAATACTCATTTTAAAATCCATCTCCGATCACATACAGGTGAAAAACCATTTTCTTGTACACTTTGTTTAAAGAAATTTGCTACAAAAGGTAATCTTAAATCACATGTTGTGTATGTTCATGAAAAACGAAAACCTTTTTTGTGTGAAGTTTGTTCAAAACGTTTTAGTACTAGAAAAGACATGAATATTCATAATTTAAGCCATACTGGCGAAAAACCTTTTGCGTGTCCGTTATGTCCATCATGTTTTACAGAGAAAAGACATCTCAATAGACATTTAACTATTCATACAGGAGAAAGACCTTATGGTTGTCCAGTGTGTAGCTCTAGTTTTAATAGAAGTGAAATTCTTAAAAGGCACATGATGATACATACTGGGGAAAGACCCTTTCAATGCCAAAATTGTAGCAAAAGTTTTCATACCAATTCTGATTTGGGAATTCATATGAGATCTCACACAGGAGAGAAACCTTATGTATGCCAAGTGTGTTCAAAGTCATATAGCCAAAGTCAAGCACTTAATAAGCATATGCTCACGCATTTAAAAAATACATTATAATAATTTATAATAAATTTTTGAAGTTGGTTAATAACTTCAAAAATTACTTTAGAAGAAAAATAATCGAATTTAAAAAGTATTACCAATATAATTTAATTTACACTCAAAAAGTCAATAATTTTTTTTTACGTTTAATTTTACAATTTATTAATTGCTCAAAAAAATTTATTCATAATATTTTCATCTAATGTACATTTGTGTAGGTAGAAGTAGGATGAAATGTGATCCCTTTGTGTTTATCATAATATTTTTAAATATTATTAAATAAGATCACTCTAAAATTTCTTCAACAAGTGTTTGAGAAAATAATTGTAATAAAATATTTTTGTGATATTCTATAAAATTTTGATTATAAAGAAAAAAAAAATTTAAAGATTTTTCTAAGTCAAAACTTCATTTTCTTCTTTTTTTATCAATGATATATTTATTAATAATATTTAAAAGAATTTTAATTTATTATCATACTGCGAAGGAAAGAAGATAAAGGCAAAGCTTCCCTCACTCTAATGCCAGTCTCTTGATAAGACACAATCTTAATTACAGATATTTAGTAGAAGTTTTTCTTCTCATTGATATTACGATATAAAATATATTCTGCCAAAGTATTTTTTTTTTTTTCATAATCTAGAGGTCAAAAGTCACTTTCCCTTTCAAAGATTAATTCTTATAAGGAATCATCCCTTGGTTAGGTTAGGTTGATATTTTGCTACTCTAGATTCGTAATTCGCAGCTTAGCTGTCGTAGCCACGGCCTCCTCGGGAATCATACCTAAGTATCTCAAAATTGCAATTAGAGTTATCATTACAAAAGAAGAATTATTTCCCAGATGATTACATCCTTTGTTCAATAAGAAAATCTCTTATTGGCATTTTTAATTAATAAATAATTAAAGATAAATTAATGCGAAGTGATTGTCTGGGTACATTTTGTGTCCCCCAGACTTGAACAAGGGACCATCCATTTTCGCTGCGGATATGCTGCCGTTATCAACAAGCACCCCGGGTTATTCGTTTTGTAGAGATATTTTTATTCTATATTCTTTATCTTAAACGATGTAATGGCTTATAGTCTTGGTTAAAAAATTAGGAAAGTGACTTCTCCATTACCCAAAATTTCTCCCTATAAATCGTTTTAATTTAGTTCTATCCAAAGTATTAGACCAAAAATTTAATATAACAAAAATCATAAATATATCTTTATAGTTTTATTAGATTATTTTATTCATTTGTGGATAATTAGATAAGCCTTTTTTTAATAATAAAACAGAAAACTATCGTCCTTTTTAAATATTGTTTAAAATCTTATTTTTCTCACTGGTTAGAATAACAGAATATTGAAACATGTTGGAAAAAAAATAAATAATATTTAAAAAAAGGACAGAATCTCATTTTTTAAAATTAAATATAGATTTACAATAATATAAGTTTATAATACAAAAATTCTTAGAATATTCAAAAAACATATGTTAATTTTAAGAATTTTTAATGATCTTATGTATTCCTTAAAGTGATATTTTCCTTTTTATTATTTTTTATGAGTATCTTTTATTGATATATATTTAAATAGACATATATCCTAGGTAGCTATATTTTTTTATTTTATCTTTTTATCCAGGGGCCGCCAAATTCTCTTTAATATGCTAACAAGAATGAAAAGAAAGCCAGTCTTGATATTTATACTAGTCTTTTTTTTTTAAACAGGGTCGTTATAAAAATTTATCATTTTTATTATTACTGATTGGTTACACTCATAGAACTTGGCAATTTTAAATAGTCCCTGGAATTTTTTTTACAAAAAAACTAGTCAAGAAGAAAGGAAAAAATTTAAAAATCTAATTATCTCAATAAATTAGAGCCCTTCAAATTAATTAATATATATAAAATTAAAGTTTATGAATGAAGTTCTGTCCAATTTATTTATATTAATATTTTGACATATCTTTAAAAAATATCTTTTAAGATGAATTATTTGTAGAAAAAAAAATATTTTGGTCAAATTCAAATTTGTTCCTTTCTTCCACAAAATAACTATTTATTATGTATAATTTTCTGGTCATCGTTTAATCATAACTATATGGTATATATAATAATGTTTCTTTTTTTAAAAGTTTTATATTAAATATTGTAAATAAACCTTTAAAAAATAATATAGATACATTATACGGAATTCAAGGAAGAGGAATTGAAGCATCTTTTTATAAATATTTTTAATTAAAATATTTTGAGAATGAAAAGAAAGTGTAGCTGCCTCTTATAATAAGTGATTTTATTTCACCCTTACAACTACAATTCTTCAGGCCTCTCAGGCGTTAAAAATCACTTCTACTCCAAAAATTGCCCATTAAGTCACCAACAGCACACATGCAAAGCTCAGAGAATATCATAACCAAGGCTGCTATATTTTCTTTTCATCCTCAAACTATAAATATGTTATTTTAAAAATATTATTATTCCACTTAGTTTGCCTTTTTTCAAGCAGCAGGTAGGACATTTATTTATTGCACTGCCATAGAATGAAGAAAGTCTCCATTTTAACCATTTGTGGAAAACTATCTACCTGTTTATCACTCAATCTATATTGATCTTCCACCTGGCAACAGACGTTTATATTCTACGACATTGCAATAAAAAATTTGATCCTGTTGAAAAAATCAGGAAATATTTTGTAAAATAATGTTACAAAAAAATTAAATCAAATATAAATAACGTTGAGCTTAAAATAAATAACATCCATTTGTATACCAATTTTCTTTTGTTCCGCATAATATATATATCTTTATTTAAAATATATTGTAAAGCTTCACCTTTATTTGTCCCAGGTGTTTATACACACCAAGATACACTCCAACCATCTAACTGAAACTGCTGAACATTCATTCTAATTTTATATATGTTTCCTTTCCATCCAGGCCCTTACCGCCACCCTATCATATGGCTTTCCTTATTGAAGATATAGCACCAGCATATAGTTTGCTCCTTGAAAAAAATGCTCCCTGAAAGAATACTTGGAACTTCTTAGAAAAGAGCATGGAAAACTTCCGTTCTTTTAACATCAGATCTTCTAACTCAAAGAGATTCTGGTAAATATTTACTACTATTTGTTTTTGTGTGAAACCAGCCACAGTGAGTTGCAATAGTAATATCCATGTATGCGTTTTCATACAACTATACCAAAATAAAAATAGATGATGATAAGACTTGAAAGTTATTTCCCGAGTTATAGTCATCAGAGGCATGGGTCCTAGGCGGATCAAACTCTAGATATGCTAATCCAAAGCAACATCAACTTTTGCCAACAATCGATCGAGCTGAAGTGATATTTCATTTAAAGTTAAAACCTAACAAATATATCAAAGTATCCTGTCAATTATTAACTTTAGCGAAGCCCTGTCCCTTGGTGCAGAGGTAGAGGTTTCGCCTCACATACCAAAGGTCAGTGGTTCGCTTCCCGTCCTGAGCGACAAAAATTTATTTCTATTATATTGGATACCAATTAATACAAATAAATAAGGACGGAGTCTAAATGGCCTCAGATGCCGAAAAAGACAAAAAAAAAAAACTAGCGAGATAATACTATTTATACAATAGTATACAATAATAATATAAAATATAAACAATCTAAGATTAATAGTGGAAGAAATTTTCAAGTTTGAACTTTAGGTCTGGATCGATTGTTGGCTTTGACCTTTAATTACAAGTTTATATTATCTGTTAATCCAGGAAATAAAAAACACTTGGCTTCGGATTGATTTCACTAGTTAATTATACACACAAACACAAGATAGAAAATTTCTTGTCTTTTTCAAATAATTTGTTACTTTGTATTTTTTTTAGGTTCTATAATTAAGTAGTTCGAAGGTGAGCTTTTGACTTTTTCCCATATATATATATGATTTTGTGACTTTAGACCCACAACACATAGCGAGACTAGATGACTAAATCACTTTCTTCGAAACAGAGGGTTCAATTCGCTATATGGAATGTCGAAAAATAAGGAAAACGGTAAAAAAGAAAAATGGAAGTTCTTCAAATTAATTTAATTTAATACTCAGAAATATTTATTTACATATTTACAAGGAGATCTAGGCTTGAAAAATTTATAAAAACTAAAATTTTATTTTATAATAAATTTATAGTTCGTCCAAGCAATAGGGCTATTGCTATTTTGCTAAAATACTTTTTATTAATGTCCAAAAAATATGACTGTGAATATGCAGATCAAGAGTCAATATTACTAAGACGAACTATTCTTGTTTTTCTTAATAAATTAATTTATTTTAATATACAAATCCTTATTTTCTAAAAATATTTAAGTGATTCACTTTTATGCCGCATTTTTAGGGATGGGACTTTGAATTTCTCATTAATTGAGAAAGGATTGAGATCGAAAATTTAACTTTTTTCAAAATTCGAATCTCTCGAAACCTGATTAAGACAAAATAATCCTTTCAACTTCAATCTATCAAAAAGTGAAAATTGTGACAAGTATTCAAGTAGAGAGAGATTGGAATTTTCTAAAGGATTCACATTCGAAGAATCTTTAGATTCGCCTCATTTCTATACAAAGGAAGGAGGAATTAAATTTAAAAATAAAAAAAACAACATTTAATAAATATATTGTTATATATTCTAATTCGTAGAATAATAAATTCTCAAGAATAAAAGTTTTGGTTGTTTTTTCAATTTCTGGAAGAACGAGAAGGCAGCCAGGAGCAATTGATTCTTTTTAATTGTTGACGTTTCGGGCACAAATCGTGTCCTCAGGACAAGAGGTTTACAGAAAAATTATATTGCACAAACATAATTCAAATGGAGACTATGTATTATAAACGCAAGAATTTTCTAAGGGCTCCTCATTCAATAATACATAGACTCTATTTGAATGATATTTTTATAATATATTTTTATAATATATTTGTATATGATAAAATACCACCTGTATTTCTTGACCTTAATTGTCCTGAGAAAAGGCACGATTTATAGACGAAACGTCAACTATTAAATAATTTTATTTACGACCTGTTTAGAGACATAAGTCTTCGGTGGCTAGGACCAATCAAACACAAATTCAAATTTACAAATTATCTAAAACAAAACAACAAATAAAAATATAGAAATAATATGTTCATACATTTCCATCGAAAGAAAAAGATAAGAACATAATTAAAAATTGCACGCAATAAACATGACCGGGAGTAAACAACACTAGCAGTCCTGACATTCGCCTTAAGCTGTTAAGAAAAAAGGATTAAATAAAAAATAAAATTTTTTTTGGCTGCATTTCCGTTCTTCCATGAAAAAATTATATATCTGGGAGAGAGGTGTTTAACCCTAAACTCTCCCTGGATGCTTCAGTTATACATATATATATATGCTAACTAGTTTTTATAGGACATATAAAAAAAATATAAATAATGCCCAGGATAAAAATAAATTAAAAAAGACCAGGTTTTTTTTGGGGGAAAAAACTGAAAACCTCGGTTATTTTTTGTTCTAAAGTCTATTTAATAAAACAGCAAGATAAAATAATCATAGTTATTAGTGTTTTTATCTTCATATCTTTCTAACAACATTTAGGAGAGCTTTAACAAATGGGCAAGTTAGTCATGTTTTAGTTGTGATTTTGTACCAAATAATAAAAAATAATATTATTTCTAAAAGAAGTAAGAGCATGGCTGTATTGTTGGAAGTATCAATTAATTAATAAATAATATATTTTCTCGTTCTTTACATTCTCTGGTGATATGATAATTTAGAATATGATAAAGCAAATGATTTGTGGCCTTAAGAAAATTTAAATTTAAATTAACACAACACTTTATTTATTCAGGGATTGAACTTTTGATTTGGTAATCTTTAGGATGCTTTTTCACGAAAATGGCTAAATAGTGCGTAGCATAAATTAATATATACACCTAAATATTCAATACTACAACACGAAGACATCCAGAGTGAAATTCCCAGTCTTTCTTTTTTTGGGCTTTTTTTATTCTTATTAAAAGCAAAAAGAAATTTTCGTAATTTTTAAAATGTTTAAGTAAACAAATAAAATTTTTAAATTAAGGGATGATATAATACAAAAATTTTCATTAATGATAGATCAATCTGGTTTCAAAATAATCATCATCTTTCTCTAAATTTCTCCAAGCCGCTGCGATTGTTATAATTAAATCAGCATATGGGACGAGAAATTTTTCTAAATGTGACTGAAATAGTTTGTATTTCAGAAAACTCCGAAGTCCTTTTTCAGTTTCAGATTTTAAAGCTGAGGATTTGTCAGCTTTAATCACTTTATTTTTTGTCCTGCAAAAAGTTGTTCTTAAAACCACATTTTTCATTTTTTTAACAATAATTTGGGTATTTGGTGATAAATATGAGTCATATTCACAATTGTCAAACATGGTTAATTCATATGTCCGTCCCGCAAATCCAGGTGATACATATGTTATCAATCCATCCGCTGTGTGCGAAATCAAATATTTTATTGAAAATTGCTCTGTTTTATTTAGTTTATTCACAGACCATGAATAAGATTGTGCCAAAACAACATCAGGTTTTTCAATGTTTATTTGCAATACATCGATTATTGATTCCAGATTTTTATATTCTAGTCGAAAATATATTGGAAGATGTTTTTGGATTTCTGATAATTGTGGCCAAAAAATATACGATTTCATATGTTTATATAACTTAGGCAATGAATCTGTGTAGATTTTAATAATATGGCTTTCATGAATATTTAATTCTTTAGCCAAATCCTTAAAAGACGCTGCCGTTTTTAATTTCTTCACAAATAACGATGAATGTAAAATAGAAATATCGTATTGAGAATATAAATAATTGGCAATGATTGCATCTTCTTTTGGGATATCAAAATAAGAAAATGAAGTAATAAAGGGTTCGAAAGTGATAAAGGACGGCTGACATCCTGGTGAAGAAGTAGAACGTTCGAATTCGGGATCCTGTTTAAGTTCCTCTTCTTCTATGAACATTTCTTCATCAGGAGGGGGTTGATTTGTTAACGCGTTGTTTTCATCTAAAATCACCACTTGGTCACCCTTTACTTGTACACTTATTTTTATCGGTTCTAATTTATATTCTTCTTTCATATGATCGTCCAATTCATCTTCGTCTCTATATAATTCATGAGGAATAATATGAGTTAGTTGTTCAGGGTCATGTTTAATATCTTCATGAGTATATTCAATAATTTTTTCAGAGGAATTTTCATTAACTATTTCCAAAGATTTTTCATTGACTATTTCAGAAGTTTTCTCATTGACTATTTCCGAAGATTTCTCGGAAGAATCTTTTTTAATTATTTCAGAAGAATTTTCACTAATTATTTTGATAGGTTTTCCATTAATTATTTCAAAAGTATTTTCATTAGTTTTTTTGGTAGAATTTCCATTAATTATTTTAAAATTAATTTCTTCAGTTTTTTTGGGATAAATTAATTTATATTTTCTAAGAGAATTTTCTTTAGTTTTTTTAGAAGGGTATTCTTTAATTTTTTCATTACACTTTTCTCCAGAAGTGTCTGCTTCACTAACTTCCTCAGGAATATTTAAATGTGGTACAATGTCAGGTTTCATTTTTTTATGTCCCCTATATTTCATATATTTTTCATAATCGAACATATCATTTTTAAGCTGAAAATGAAAAAAAAATCAGCAATTAGATATCTTAAAATTTCAACTAATTATAGGATTAATGGAGAGAAGAAATAATATTGAAAATAATTAATAAAAACGAAAAAAAAAAAAAAAAAAAAAAAAAAAAACGAATATCTACCAATATGTCTTCAGTCTTTATGGGGAAGTTTTTCTAACTTTTTGTTGAAGTGAGGACCGGCAAAATATCATTTAAGTTTTCAAATGATGAGGCCCATACTTATATAAAAAAAGATTTTTAAAAAAGCTAACTTTTTTTTGTGAGGAGAGCAAATTCAAATTAGTGTCCGAACTATAGGCTATTTCAAAAGAAAGTGACTTTTTTAAATTAGCCGCCATTTTGCACACAGGCATTGACATTTAAGATTATGTATATTTGTTGTAGAGATAAAAAAAAGTATTCATGCAACGTTACGTAACAACGTGACAATCGTGAAAATTTATTATGAAAATCATGATTCATATGTAGTTATTCAGAGAAAATTACAGGTAAAAATTGGGAGTGCCAACAATCAACACCATTAAGAACTTAATGAAAAAATTTGAAGAGAGTGGTTCGAGAGTGGAAAAACCAACTCCTTGACGTGAACATAGTAGCCACGCTGATAATATCGCGAGAAAGAAGTTCAATTCGACGTCGTGCCCAGTAACTCAACATCGTATCATCTTCTTTGCAGCGAATATTTAAAAAGAGCTGAACTTAATCACATACAAAATACAGTTGACTCAGAAATTTAAGACTAGAGAACATGATAGAACATTCAATGCACAGTTGTATACGAACCATAATTTTCATAAAAGTTTTCTCGATTGTCACTTGGGCTGTAGTATATAACGTTGCATGATTACATTTTTGTATCTCTACGATAAGTAAACTTAAACTCAATCGTCAATGTCGATTTTGTGCAAAATGGTGGGCAATTTAAAAGGGTCACTTTCTATTATAACACTATACTAATTAAGATTTTTTATAAAAAGAAGGGGACAGGACCCTTCCATTTCTGATCCTGGTTTTCAGTTATGAAAAAAACTATATCATAGATTAATAACAAATTTTGACCGTATTCGGATCATGAAAATACACCAAAAGATGCTAAAGAAGTCTGCATTTATTTGGAATTTGGTGCAGATTGGTAGGGTTAAAAAATAAGTTTAGTGGATGATTTGAAGGAAATTAAAGGAAATGCAATTATGAAGCATATTCGACTCCTTTTAAGAAAGACGCACAATATCCTTGATATCGAGCTACTACTGCGTTGAAAAACATTTATCCTCTGCATTTCTGTTTTGTTTCCAATGCACTGATTTTTTCGTACCTCGCTACTTGCGTTCTAGACATATACTTAAATAGCATATGTCTAGAATTTAAATTAAAAATATTTTTCGCTTCCGAATACTTTTTTCAAATTCAAAAGAGTGGTTGTTTCAATAAAATGGGAGATTATTTAAATATATACCTCTAAGAGATCGGGACTCCGACCTTATTTATTTTAATTAATTGGTAGTCAATATAATTTAAATAAATTTTTGTCGCTCAGAACGGGACTGACCACTGACTTTTGGTAAATAATGCCAGAGTCTAGCTCTGTACCAAGAAGGGACAGGGAGAGTTCATGATTTGTTCCACATTTTTTGATTAAATTTTTCTTTTTTTTCCTTCAGAAAATATAATTTTTTTAAAATTAAAGCATTAGAAGGAATTTTTAAGTCCATGCTTGCATTATTTATGGCAAGAGATTATTATATAAATAAAATTAACCCAGAAAGATGAGCTCTTTTCCTCCTAATAGACTATAAATATTCTTAAAATTTCGTTTTTAAATAAAAATTGTTTTTGAAAAAATAAAAAATTTAAACCGACTCGGTCGGGAAGTTGCCATATTTGAAGGCCAAAGCCAAACTCACAAGTCTCCAAGTGGCTTTATAGTAACATGAATAAGTAATCAATCATTAAAGCCCGTAAACGATTTGTTGTGAATTTTGTAAAAAGATATTTGAACAGGAATATATCTCAAAACTGTGTCAAGTGGTTATATTTTGGAATACATGTCATATTTGTATTATATAGAAATACAAAAAATAAGATCTGAATTGAAATTTTATTAAATAGATAATTATACAATTAAAGCGGTTGAATCTAAGATAAAAGGAACGAGTCACGCAGTAATATAGTGAAATAGTTTGGTCGAAAAGGTGAAGGCGCTAGTGGTGAATTTTTGAATTTTTCGAAAAGGGATAATTTGGTCTAATCTAGGAGCTTTTACGGTAAATGCTTCTTTCAAATTTTTCCAGCCTTTCTCTCGTATAAATTCTATTTCTTTTTTTTTTTTTTTTTGATATGAAAACATAAGATCCAATAATGACCACTGATCACATGCAACCAAATAGAACAAGAGTAAGAGATAGTGGGAACTTTAAAAGGTGCATGTTGAGGTTGGACTTGAAAGATTGGATATTGTAGGTTTTAGGAACGATGCTAACAGGGAGGTAGTTCCAGTCACGGGAATAAAGAAAGACTGGAATTGACGAGTTCTAATAATAACTTGTTAATTACTTAAAATCTTAAAAAAAAAACACAAAATGGACTAAAATAAAAGTTATACTTATGCTCCCCCCTCACATCAGGACATGCCGCCAACTCGAAAGGATCATATCATTACATTAAAGAATTAAAAAAATTAAATCAATCAATTTCTCTAAACATTTATCGATTTTCCTTTTAAAATTAATGATTAATGAATACACATTAATAGCCACTTTGTGGACCTTTGACCTTGTGAGTTAGGTACGACCGTGTTTCAGCAAAAGCGATTTTAAGCGGTTTGGATAAATTTGACCCGTACAGACTCCATATCGAGTAATTATTGATAATATTATAGAACAGAAAACGACGTAAAATTACTTATTAATTTTTAGTATATTATTTGATTTATAAAATTTCCCGGTATAGTCTTTCAGCCAATTTTTTTTTCTTTTTTAAAAGTCCAAATTGCAGACACATTACCATTTAAGTTGCAAAATAATCGTGTCTCAGCTTTAATCTCTATACATTGAAAAACGAAAATTTTAGGTCTTTTTAAATCACCTCACATTTATTTGCCTCGGAGTTAAAGTTCTCTTCATGAGAGGCAGTTGACTCAGGCAAAATTTATGGCGAATGAACTGTCCTTTAAATTCGAGGGTAGATGAATTGGAATGGTATTTATTTTTTATATGTTAAAGCATCTATAGCCATTAAACATATGGGATATTCTTATAAATTATAAAATAACCGTTATATAATCCGCCCATATTTATTTCAATCAATTGATAACCAATATAATTTAAATAAATTTCATCGCTTTCGTCAGGAAGCAAATCACTGCCATGTGTCATGATGATTTGGACGTTCTTTTAAGGAGCCAAAGCAAGTTGACTTTGTATTCCTGTTTCCCAATAACTGCATAAAACGTTTTACATTTGCTCACTCGATATATCACATCTAGGTCATTTGAAGAGCAAGTACAATTTCAATTCTTCTATCCTTGATATCATGTGATCATACATTCACCCTAAAATGTACCTCTATATGACTTAATTGGGCTTTTGACTGAGGCGAGAAACAATGAAATTGCGAATGGAAAGTGTGCATACTAAGTTTTGAAAAACTTTATGGAAAAACAAACATTTTTATAATAATAAAATTAATAGCTATAATTAAATGATTTAGGGAGCCATGAGACTAAATTATTCAATATTTCCTTGAAATAATGAAAAATTACTACCAGTCTGGCAATCGAACCTAGAATCTTTGATTTTTAGCAAAGGCCTGTAAATCCGTAAGATATGGATTCGATTCCCGGCCGGGAGAAATTTTTCATCATTCCAAGGAAATAATGAATAATTTTGTATACAAAATATTTAAATTATGGAGGAACCATACTCGCAAGAGGCAGGGAAGGAGTCGTAGGCGGATTCTTCCACGTCCTTGAGGGAGATGGAAGAATCAACAGGGATGCTTATTAATGACTGCATGGAGAGTTTATGGAGAAATCTTTTGGATTAGAGATTAGATTTTTAGGCCTCGCAAAAAGGCTCAAGTATATATATATATATATATTCAAACTCGTTACTTCGTGCTGACTGATAAATTACTTTGGGATTTTTAATTTTTCTTTTTGATAATTGAAATGTATAACATTCGTCTGTATATTTATTAAATTATTAAATGTGTTAGAATAAAAATCATTATGAATGATAATGGAGAGAAACTCCCAACCATTAGATTTAAAAAGTAAATATGAAGTAATTTCATTACTTGCATACAAATAAATGTTAGATAAACATTACTCCAACATGTAAATAAATGAAAGTCGTCATGCTCTCACTTTATAGTGACTATTGGATATAGCTGACATGTCAACTAAATAATTCTTGGATGGAAAGATTAAAAACATAATTTTTGGTAGGATTGCGTATATATACATTTATGAAATAAAAGAAAATATAAATGAAAAAATACATACATCAAAATGATCTTCGCAGACATAAATAGCACGAATACCCTCATAATCAGTAACCTTACGTTTTACACTTGTAAGCCACAATTCACGTCTCTTTTGAGGAATTGGAACTTTAATAAATATTTTTGATACACTTCCTGTTGCATTTGGACATTTAGGCACTATACAATATTGAATTGGGATATTTAATTTGTTTTTATTCATTTTAGGTTTTACTATAGAGTCACTTGTTGTTAGTCCAAAAGTTTGTGGCGGAATGATCAAAACACTCAACTTATTTTTGGTTATATCTCTAGCTAGTCAGAGTAGTTAGTTTTTAGATGAGACATTCAGTAAAAAGAGAAGGAAATTATATTAATTATTTAAAAAATATGATAACTTAATGAATAATTTCATATTTTTAATATACTATTTCAGTTATACTTGAATAAAAATTATTTTATTTTAATTGAATTTGAATTTTGAACCAAAATGTTTATATTAATATTCATTTTTGTTTCTTGATTACCTCTTCACTTAGGCCACCATTTATCATAATTTAAATCAATAATAAAACGCAAACTCAATACGAATATCTTTTTTTTTTTCTTTATGAAATCAATTCGTATATTCGCATCTGTTTTAAAGTGCGAGTAACTCCAGGTCAACTCTCTTTTCGAGCTATTTTTTATCTTCGGCATCTGAGCCCATTTAAACATTAAGCAATATATGTATAAACTTATTATGATACCCATTATCCAGGCATATTTATTTATTAATACCAAATGGGATAACAAGCCACGTTCTCTATTAAAAAACAACAAAGAATTCACATTTCAATTTATTATACACCAATACATCCCCGATATATTTTCCCTTTTTTTTTTATTAATTAATCTAACCTCCCTTTTAGAAATAAATGTGACACTGCTCTCCACTTATGATTGTAAAGTCAGCATAACACGCGACACTCATCAGCCAATTAGCAGCCTGTCATAGCAAACATTTGCTTATTATATTGTGTAAATAGATTATTCCAGGTGAACATTTCAAAAATTAGAGAGACACTACAATATTATTGGGCTCTTTTGTTGCTTTAATTTTCTTAGAGAAAATGAGAGAGATGAGAATGAATGAGATTAGGATTAAAGTGTGTAATTATTGAAATGTAGTAAATGTCGAAATTTTGTTAATATTTTTGACATTCTCTCCCCTCTTCTAAAAATGCCTATCATGCTAGATAAGCCTATATAATCACTCTTAAAAACACTTTTTCTTCAACAGGAGAGAAAAAAACTTTTCTTCAACAGGAGAGAAAAAAACTTTTCTTCACTTGGAAATTGCTTTACTACAAAACTATGTTACAACAAAAAACACTACTGTTAGATCATGCCCCTGAAGCCAGCTGGCTAAATTTTCCGCATAATAGTGTCACCTTATGGGTACATATTTACCTTTTCGCTCCGGGATCTTTATTAATCTTTTTAGATTTGCAGAAACTTGGCCCTCTTCCTTGAATCTAATTTTCGGTTTCTGTAGCAAACGTTTATCAACCTATGGGTCGCAAGGCAAAAAGGTTGAGAAACGCGACTAGTATAGACTTAATAATATATATGAAACTCCCATTCGATTGCGCAACAAACTGTGGATCTAAATTTACCGCTAATACAATCCAACAAATTAATACTTAACATAACTCTCAGCAACTTGGCAATTCTTCAAATTTTGTTCAATTATTAAACGTTACTAGATTCATCATATTCAATTAATATTTTTTTTTTGCACTTTACTTCTTTCTATATGATACACACCCCCCCCCCCCCCCCCCCCCCCCATCCCATTTCCAAAAAAAAAACACAATAAACTAATTTTTTTTTTTTTTTTTTTTTTTTTTTATTTCTTTTTTATAAAAATA
>JAAAKE020086677.1:0-21916 GCA_010014785.2 Anisolabis maritima | reverse complement strand
GGCGGGGGGGGGGGGGGGGTAAGATCATAAAAATGCAAAATGCAAATAAAAGTTTGACATTTTTTTTAAAAGTTGATTCACATTTGCTTAGACTAAATTTAACAATTTTAAGTGTATTGTTCAAGACTAAATTTTAGAAATTTGTTAGGCCTTTTTTTTTAAAAAAATAGACCTTTTCCACTAGAACATAATAGAGAATTCTAAACGAACTGGGGAGTGAGGGGGGGGGTGGAGGAGCCTCCATAAACCTCCACTTGGGTATGCCCATGTTCCTTTCTTGTCTTGTTATTAAATTTCCATCCAAAATAAATAATCATCTTTATTATAGAACAACGAATGATATTTACTAACTTAACAAGAACAAGTGCAAATATCTAAGGTTTGATTTTATTTAGAAATATATATTTGTTAGAAAGCCCAAACCCTTTTTTTATAATCATCAGGGATTCGTGGCCGGATATTTTAGATAGAGCAAAAAATGAAATTTTAAAATCATTAAATTAGAATTAATCCCATGAATTTTAAAACCATTCAATAAAAAAATATGAAAGCGAAATGTTTTCAATTTGGACGTATACGTTTTTAGAACGTATGTAGCTCGCCGCGTAATGTGCTGCGCTGAATTATTTACTAAATAAATTGAAAACGTACGTTTTCGTATATTTATTTTATAAAATGATTTTATGGTTTTAATATTAATTTAATGTTTTTAGAACTTTCTGGGAAGACGATGGGCCTTATGAGAGACGGCCCCTGTAATCAACTCTACTTATGCATTTATTATTATATTATAGGCATCCCTGTATATAATTATTAACAAAAGAAATATTTAAAAAAATAAAAATCAAGATTCTAAAATATTTTTTGAATAATTTCTTTAAAGGCTTGAAAAGAATATTAAAGTATCTTTTTTACTATAGAATACTTTAATAACTAATATTAAATAATTTTCTGTGATAGAGAAATTAAATTTTAATTTGCTTACATACCATTTTATATATATTATATATTATAATATAAATATATAAAATATATTACATTACATGTAATATATCCTATACTAGGGGTGGCTAATCGTGCGTGTCGGGATGGGATATTTAGCATCTGATAAGGAATAAAACATTTTTGAAGAAAGGGGATGTATTTCAAATTAAGTTTATTTGAATAAGCAATTTTTGAGATTCAATGGCCATTTAGTCATATTAAGTCAATGTATTGAAAATCTTTGTTCTTTTACAAAAAATATATCAATATTTAAAAAATACAGTGCAGTAAAGAAAAAAAGTAATTATAAGAGCTCAAATGTTTTTAATTTAAATATACCATTTTAGAAAAATATAGACCTATTAAATCTTATAATCCATCTTTCCTCCCAAAGTGATGTTTGACCGCAATTTAAGGGAGTCATCGCTCCAACATCCCCATGTCGTTAAACTCGTGATTAGAAGAACTAGTCAATTCCTGTCTTCCTTTATCCATGACCCTCCCCTAAAAATTACAATCTCCAATTTTTCAAATCCAAGTTCAACAAGCATTTTCTAAAGTCCTCACTCTCAGTGACTCCTGCTCTTCCTGGTTGCATATAACCACTGGTTATTATAGGTCCGTTAGACCTCTATATGCTTCCATATAAAAAAAAAAACCTACTCAAATGATCGATGAATCGATTTTTATAATTGCTCCTTTCTCTGCTGCGCTTGTGTATCTCATTTTGCATCAATTGCATGCTTTATGAAGATCTACTTTAAATATGGACAATGGATTTCAAAAAGTTTTGTTATCTCCTGCGCTTTTTATGTTTATAAAGTACGGAGGGGTGAATCAGTCTTTTGAAACAAACTACAATAACATAGAAAAATTTCGGCCTACCAGGTGCACTGAAAGGCCTTTCACTGAGAGCGCGAGAGTGATTTTGATTTTAATTCTTTGAGAAGGGCACTGAAATTTCTCACTGACCCATCATAATCTTTTGAAGTCTATGGTGCTTCAATGGGCTTTTTAAATTTTTTTTCAATAAGAAGACGGATGGCTGTGGAGCTTTTTGAAAGTGGTCTGAGGTAGGCAGCCAACAAAATAATACTATTTATTCTAACATTATTTTCGTCCTGGTGATGAACGCGATGTGCGTTCGAAACGTCGACGAGAATAAAAAGTATCATTTTGTTGGCTGCCTACCTCAGATTACTTTCTTAAATTTTTTTCATTATAATTATTCAACAATTGTTTGAAAACTTTATTTAATTTTAAATTTAATATTCTATATACTAAACGAAAATCTGTATTTTTATTTTATTTTATTTATTATTTTGCCACATTTTTTTCACAAAATAATTCTAAAAACTTAGACAATAGGAACTTTTGGACTTACATATGTTGACTTTTATTTAATCTAATTTTAAATGTTATTACAACGAAAAACAGATATAATTAGAACCGAGTTTGCAGGGATTTGCCACCCCTATCCTACTATATCGTTAGAGTTTTTTGTTATTTAAGACTGCATGAATAAATAAAATATGAATGCAAGAATGAATGTTTTTTGGACAATAAATCAAAGAATAAAAAAAATCTTCCGTAAACTAAAAAAGATAAAATTCAATTATATAATTTTATAAAATTTCTTCAAAGAACATATATACAGTGAGAAATATTCAAAATCAATTCATTTATTATTTTAAGCTTTCGTTGAAGGACAATTTTTGAATCCATTGAAAAATCAGTCACTACAAAATCTAATCTGAGAAATTATAAATATGGTTTATATACCTCATATTTCCAAAGAATGTAAGATTTCCAGTTTAACAATATATCAGATTATTTTTTATAAAGTATCAAATTTTTTTTACAATAATAGCTATGTAGAAAAATTCTTTCAAAGTTTCTAGAAAAGTTTTAAAATTTAAATTGCTTTAAATGTTATACCCTTGTTTGTAGTATTGTTTATATATATATGTATGTTAAGTTCACTTTGTATATCTTTTGTACATCTTTTATTAGTATATAAGTTTTGATCTTGTAAATAAATGAATATTTAAATAAATAAATTATTTCTAAATCTGCATTAAAATCAAATTAGAGAAAAGTATTTGAAATCTATAATATAGAATTTTTTTATAAAATAAAAACTTTTTCAAATTTCTGTATAATAAATGAAAGAAATAATAAATATTGCTCTAAAGATGTATTTGATTTGCTTTCAAGCACCTTATAGTAATTAATTATTTAGCAAGCAATTAGACTAGGAGGTCCGACGTCGGCATTGAGGCTGGTGTATAAGAGGGCGGCGGAGACCGGGGTACTGGGTTCGAGGTCACCTCACTATAAGCCAACAGAGAAATGCACTTATGCATTCATTTACACGTTTTATTAATATATATTATATTCACTTATGTTTGTATTTGTAATCTAAATTAAAATTCACTTTTTTATGGAATGAATAGTCTAAAATTTCAAAATAAACTCTTGTAAATATGGAGGTATCTTGTAAATATGATTCACTTTGCTTCCAATATGGTGATAGGGTTGTTTTTAGTTTGGACTTTTAGTTTTGAATTTGTTGATGTCCTACCTGGATGATAGTGGTGGAGGTCTAGGAGCTCTTCGAGTTCGTCTCGTTCTGCGCGTACGGTTGGCATTTTGTTGGTTTGATTCATCAGCAAAGGGTATATCCACTTTGATCACTTGATCATATTCTGGAGGAGGTTCATAGGTCGGAGGTGGTTGCTCCACAATAGTTGAGGAGGCTGCCCCATTTTGAGTAGGACTTTCCTCTGCTCTAGCATTTTCTAAAAAAAAAAAAATAAGATGAGAAAACAGACTTAGGTATGTAATCTTCCTAAACCAAAATTTGTAAAAAATGATATTTTGAACAAGAAAAGAAAGTCGTTCTAATAAGTTAAATTAGAATCTTTTTTCTAAATTAGGTCTTGGTTGTGAAAAAGTACTCAAAAGAATACTCTCTCCTTACTACCAATTTTATATTAGAGATGGGACGTATTCAAAAATCATAAAACGATTTCGATTCTCAAATCCTTGAGTCAACTCGTCTACATGGTTTCATTTTTTTCCAAAACAAAATTTTTTGGCTTTTGCCCATATAACTTGGACCAGAGTTAGAGGTCTCACTTCACGTTCAAGGGTCAATGCTCCTGTCTTGAGCGATAAAAATTTATTTAAATTATATGGGTAACCAATTAATTTATATAAATATGAAGTCTAAATAGTCTAAGATGTGGAAAAAGACTTTAAAAAATTTATTTTTCTTCTATTTTTATTAAAATAATTTTGAAAGACTTATGTATAAAGGTAAAGAAAGAACTTACCTAGTAATTCGGAAATTGTTTGCAATTGAGTATGGAGTTGTCGTTGGTGACGAGATCTAGCTCCTAATCGATAAAGCAACACCAGCAAAGCGGAAATCACCAACAGTAGGCCTTAAAAATAAATATTCTTTATTATATGAGCTTTATTATATTAATATGTTTTTGGGAAAAAAGATAATATGTTAATGTTTGATTAAATTTCTCTCTGTTTTAAGATATGTTTTATATATTAATAAATTAATAATAAATAAACTAAACCAAATTTTTATTATGAACAACTTGTAAAAAAGTAAATATAAATTGTTTTATGAGGAAAAAAACTGAATACACCAACCAAGACTTGCAGCTAAAAATGCCAATGCCGCCGTCTTGAGATCTGGATAACGTTCGATTTTCGGAAAGTAATAATTCGGGGTGATTGAATGCCAGCGAGATTCATGACGTGAATTGGGCCAATCTGTAAAATTAGAAAAGATGAATGGAGATTATAGAGCAATGATATCTTTTTTTAAGACTTTTTCGGCATCTCAGATCATTCGTACATATTTATTTAAATTAATTTGTCTCTCAGAACAGGAACCATACCACTGATCCTTGGAACGTGAAGTGAGACTTTTAACTTTGGTCCAGGCGACAGGGATATAGGTGATCACTTATGCGAATTTCGGCCATGATTTAATAGGGAAAAACTAATAATCATTTGTCATCATTTATTTTTTTTCTTTATTATCGGCTTTAGACCAAACCCCATTTACCTTTCTTTTTTTACAATATATATGAATAGGCAAAGCAATCTAGATAATGAGAGAGATAAAAGTGCGACCAACCCTAATGCTTAAGAAAATTTGTATAACTAGATTTATCTTTATTTATGTTGGATTTATTCTTTTTAAATAAATTATCATATAAAAGTATTAATTAAAAATATAAATATTATTTATAGAAATAAAATAAAGAAAATAAAGTTCATTTATTTAAAGCAGAGGTATAAGACTGGCTTTGGCTTTGCGTTTCGAGGATAAGTGGTTCGCTTCCCATCTTCAGCATAAAATTTATTTAAATTATATTGACTACAGGTTAATTTAAATAAATATGGACGGAGTCTAAATGGCCTCAGACCGAAAAAGACTTAAAACACTTTTATATTCGGCATTCGGCACCCTTAAATAAGTAACTGATGAATTTTCAAACCTCTATGTAACACTATTAAAAAAAGAAGCAATATTGAAGTTTTTAATTGTAGTACATAGAGAAAGGAGCTAACTAGAATTTAGAATGAACATTTATTTTTCTCCCAATTCCTAAAATGAGAATGTATCGCAGATTCAGGATTTATGAAATAAGAGAGAAATTAAAGATACCACGAGGACAGGAATCAGGTTCATCGGACCCATCTCCGCATTGATCAAATCCATCACAGATGAGATGTGCAGCAATGCAGCGTTGATTATGACAAGGGAATTCTGCCCCAGCAAAGCAGTTGGCATAGCTGAACGCTGCATAGACAATGGCAAGTCTAGAATTCCTTGAGAAGGTGCCCTGGAGTCGAACATAAAGGCCGATGTGTGCAGGCACGACATGATCTTCTCTCTGAAGACTGTTTCCTCGAACCGTTTCCAAAAGTGGACCAGTCGAATCTAAACCTTCGATCACCTGAACTTGGCTCGGGCTCACTGAAAAGGTCAGGTGAAAATACTTAAATATAAAGTTGTGTTATTTTTTCTGCATGCACATGGGAATAACTAATCTCAAAATTCTGCATTGTACTTACACATTTCTCGGAAAGTGGCTACTTTCAAGAATATATGAGTTTTGGGATGATTGTAGCTGCGAATAGGTCGAATGAGCCATAAGCAGTCGAAGTGTCTACTTGAACTGTTGACAGGCACCATATCCATCATCGTGATAGCTCCACCCATGTTGTCTACAAGACCACCACAATCTGTAAAACATTCAAACAAAAAAGCATTGAAAAAAAAACAAGGTACTATTTTTTTATAAAAAAATAGGGGTTCAGCCTCCTGTCTCTTCTCCAATCACATACGACCACTTTTTTTTTCTCTTATTGGCCTCTTATAATGAGCATTTGGCCAGTACCAATGTAAATTAAATAATTTTAAAATAAAAATAAAAATATATATCTAATTTATTCTACCGACAGAAATAATATGCTTTACAAATGACTTAAATACCACCTATTCATCCATTTTTTTTTAGAATTAGTGAAAAATTTGTGGGAAAGGGAATCATCGATTCGATTTCATTCACTTTTGCTACTCTTCATATGCAATCTTTTTTAAGATGTTTTTAATGTTGTTAAACGAAAATGGATTATTAAAAATGTCCTCTTGATGAGTTGCTAATTGGGCATGTTTGTCGACTATCTCATTGTGTTCAATTCCCGAATGCCAGGGAATCCACAAAAGTGACACCTCTTTATTAAATGATTTTAGGTTTTGAATTTCTTCACTGATTTCAAGAATTATATGAGGTGTTTTTATTCCTAGAGAAACCTTTAATTGCGTTCAAGACGCTTAATGAATCAGGCATATAAGACAATTGTTTTGTATGTCAGAATTTTTAAAATAGGCTAAAGGATTCAGTACAGTCAAACTTTCTGCCTTAAATACAGAGCATTCATTTTGCAATTTGAAGGTTTTAGCCATATTGGTATACCAGATGGCAAAGCCGTACCAACTGATTTCTTCAAACCAGCAGTGAATATGATGCAACTGTTGGGATAGTGAGAATAGATATAATCAAAAGATATTTTGTTAATTTGGTCATATGATGAAGAAATTTAGAGAGATTAGATGTATGAATTTGAATTTCATATTGTTGACAGAAAAAAGGAAATTTTGAGAATTTCTTGCAGTTAAAACTATTTATCAAGCGACTTTTAACAATCGATAGTGGTTCTTTCCTCAAATTTTTTCTAATAAAATATTCCTGAATCTGAATCTAATAAAATATTCCTGATCTGGAGTCTAAGACAGGCAGATCATTCTTTCTCACTTTTCTCAAAAGATATATGTTAGTAAGCAAGTGTCTCTTTATAAACAAAGGCATTTCTTTAGCTTCTGCTAAGAGGGCATTTGTTGGAGAGGATTTTAGAGCTCTCATAGATTGTCGAAGACAACGAAACTGTATTCTGTTAAGCTTATTAATAATATATTTAGGACCACCATCAAACAAACCCTCCCCCCTCCCCCTAAAATTGTAAAATTACATGATTAGGCTGGAGTTTTTTTTTGCACAGATATGATATGAATATTTTTTATTAAAATATTTTAATTACGCTTTTAATAACGCTGTTTCGTCAGCGATGGTTTCGCTCATCAAGCAATGCAATCAAACTTTTTGTCAACAAGATTTTAAGGTGAAGGTACGCAGAAAAAAAGACCAGTTGAAGACAGAATTGCTGTCAAAACGTCGACATTAAAAGTGTAAAAAAAACAATTTAATAAAAAGGTTGCTCATTTTTTATATCATATCTTTACAAAAAATTATAATTATACAAGGAAGAAATTTGCGCTGAAATCTTCCCTCTCCATTGTATCTCTTTCTTTTTTGATTTGATAACGAATTTAAAAAAATTAAGTTTATTTATATTTAATAACCGAGAAGTTTCATATAAAATGCTAAGAAGCCTATGAAATATAGGAACATAATTAAATTTAGGTTAGTTTAGAAATGGAAGTGGGGTCTCTCTCCTTCTTTGTGTCAAGCTCGGTTCAAATAGTTCTTTTTTTAATAATTTTAGCAATACAAGGGTTTTTTGTTGGGAAATGAGATACTAGTATCAACTTTCGAAGACTTAACTTTATATTCCAATTCTGTCATCTTCCACCAGAAAAAAATTTATTGTTTATTCATATGATATTACGTCTTGTATCAACAAATACATATATATATATATATATATATATATATATATATAGATTTAAATTACATTCATTACTCCTCCCACCCCCCATGATTTAAGGCTGGATTCGCCAGTGTAAATAATAATTTTATAGTACGGTTCATGAAAAAGCAGTATAAAACTTCTCAAAGGAGTACGGTTGGTCACCTTAATTAAAAAGCTGTTCTAAAATTTATCGATTCATGTTCCTCTCCTCTTTTTAACTACATATGGATCCACAGTTGTTAACTAGTTTTATGTTTTCAAGAGGATAAAAGATTATTTTCAAAGGATATTATTAAATTTAAAGTGTTTTGGAAGTCAAGGTGGGAAAACAATGCTCTTGGCCATTGAATTTTAAACTTTTCTTAAAAATTAAAGGCCTCTTGATTAAATACCCGAAAGAGTTTCTGTTCCCGGCGAAGAAGTAATAAATGAATATTCGGCGACAAATCCTTTTCCAGATGCACCATTGGCATAGAAACGAATTTGAAGTCCTGGACCAGTTGAGAGCAATACCGGGGGCCGGTAGACTTCTCCTCCAAATACATCCAATCGCTGTCCGTACGAGTCCAAAATCTACAAATAAACATTATTGCTTACTTTTTAAAAATTATAATAGTTATTATTAATATTATTTTAAATTAAAACCTCTAGGATTGTTGCCGTTTCAAGCTGAAAATCCCTGAAAATTATTTGAACCCGGCAATCTCTGAGTAATCGGCAGATAAACATCCATTCGGTGGATAAATCACGAGGATAGGCTTTGGGGAAGAGAGGAGAAGAGATAAAGCCTGTCTGGCCAATATGTTCTGCAAATATTTCAATTCTGTTTCCTGAAAAATATTACAACATATTTTAGTGGTCCTAAAACCTGAGGCAGATGCTGAACTAATATATGCATATATTTTGCAAAATGAGTGAAAAAATAACAACCTTTTAAAAGAGGTGTGCAGTATTTTTAATAGATATAAACAAAATGTAACAAAATTAAATTATTTTATTGATAAATGAATTAGATAATATTTAAATAAGCTAACACCCAACTTGATTTTGCAAATGACTTATTTCATTTATAGAAAATTTTTTCTAACCTCTTTAATCTTTAATATTATTGAAGACTTAATAACTGCCACTTAATCTAGCACTGATTTTAGATTGGGTTTAATTTGCTCCGAAAGGAATAACTCCTTCACAAGATTTTTTTTCATCAGATTACATAGATTGAGATACAGAAAGTTGTTTTTATCAGAACCAAAGAAAAACTCTTCACTATTACGTGTAGACGTATTAATATTAAAGATTCTATCTCAGTTCATAGAGAGAACAAAATTGATTAGTTTCAGCAACTGCTCCAGTTTTTGAGTTATATGAATTATTAAACTTACGTAGAGCGGTATATTCAAGAACGAAAATTTTGCCAGGTAATAACATGGTATATGTGAGAGAGATTATTAATGTTCTAGCTTGAGACCGATAGGCCAAAGACTCTTCATGGGCTCTCATTTGATTACACCAGAGCACGCCGTTGCTAGTCACATCAGTTCCTTCGGAGACCGAGAGTCGTGCCTCACGGCACATCGCCGAATTCGACATTGCCAACATCCGCACCTCCACGACGCAAGATGGGCAGGTGACAATTTCCAGCATACATCGACCGGTTCCTGAGATACATAAGTAATCTTAGATGAATCAATAAAATGATTTTTTTATTCGCTGCCGACGTCAGATTGACCATGTCAATCCATCGTGGTGTCTAAGTCTCGTGTAAACAAAGGGAACAATTTCAAAAAAAAAAAATATAAAATTGAAAAGTAATTTTTTATTTCCTGTCTGTCAAGTAGACATCCCAGATCTGTCTAGGAATCACAATTAATAATAATATTTACCATTGAAGAGAGCAGGGTCTGGAAGATCTTGCACCAAAAGTTTGGCTCTTTCATTGAGTTCAATATAAACTCGATGTCGATTTATTGGAAGACAAAGATCATCCTCACGAATGAAGCCATTGTCCGATGGTTTTGTGCTTTGTGCTGCAGTTATAATAAACAAAAAGAAAATGTTAAGTAGAAGCTTTGAGAAAGACATGAGAGATCTGGCCAATAAATTGCAACTGGCAACTGCTTTATTGTGTTTTATTAGACAGGGCACCGAGGAGTCAACTCCTCCTCAATTCTCATTCCTCTCTTCTCCTCTTCTCTTCTCTCACAGGTTTCGGCTTAGCATATTTGTTCGGCTTCTTTCAAAGGCTTAGATCAATACTTCCTAAAAGTAATTTGTAATTTAAGGTAATAACAATAACTTTTTAAAATATATAGACCCCATAAAATTTCTTATTATTATAGCCTTGTCATTTCTTGATAACAACTAAAATAGAGTCTAATTAAATAGCTAATTTTCTTATCAAATGACTAATTACAGTTGACTTTTGACATTGAGGGTTGTTTATTCATATTTTATTAATTTTGTTTAAATATTCATTTACTAATTTTATTAGATATTTGTATGTAAATGATGAACAAGGGTAGGGACAAAATAAAGTAAAGGAAAGAGCTAAAAATGTCCTCATAAGGTTTTAGAAAACATCTAATTTTGTCACCAAGAACGAACGTGCTAATTTTAATGAATCTTGAGAAGGGAGGTGTGTTTCCCTTACACTTTTTGGCTGATAGTTTCTTCATATGTTTAAGAGGAGAGAAATTTTGTTTGACAAAAAAAAACTAAAGGCTAATTAATCTTCTGAGTTAAGTAGAACCTCAAAAAAAATTTCCCTTCTAGTTGAAAGCAGTCTTAAAAACAAATCGCTGATTGGTTGAGAGGAAGTTTTGTTAGAATGTCTCTCATTGGCTGAATGAGAACAAAAATGACCGTTATGTTTAAATTGAAATTATCTAATGGGCCCTGTCCATTGGTGCAGAGCTAGAGGTCTGGCTTCATGTATCAAAGGTCAGCGGTTCGCTTCCCGTCCTGAGCGACAAAATTTTATTTATATTATATTGGCTACCAATTGATATAAATAAATAAGGACGGAGTCTAAATGGTCTCCGATGCCAAAAGACTTTAAAAAAAAAAAAAAAAAAAAAAATTATCTAATGGTTTAAAGAATATGAAATTTGAATAAAAAAATTTATTGTTAGATTAATTAATTAATTGAATTTAAAGCTAATCAGACAACTTTCTTTTACCTGATTAGGCAACAGAAAGTAAAGTACTGAGCCTCCATATTTTTTGTGTCGATGTAATTTTTCTTTGATAGTATATCAGTATAACATAGTAGTATAAGAAATTTTTTATTGTAAATTTATCCCAAGGAAGATATCTATAATTAAACGAGGGTTTTTTTTAAAGAAAGGTCCATTTGTGTTTATATTCTAGAAATTCGCGCGGATACATTTGATGGTAATCAGGGGCGGCTCTAGGCTACAACACACGAGGGACAATCTAGGAGTTTCATCAAAGACGTGCTTTGGGCAGGGTTATGGCTTAGTCAATTTAATTTTCGGATAGCTTTGTCTCTTGGTGCAGAGGTAGAGATCTCACTCCACGTACCAAAGAACATTGGGTGGCTTGCCGCCCTGAGTGACAAAAATTTATATTATATTGGCTACCAAATAAATAAGTACGATGTCTAGATGGCTGAAAAAAAAATATTCGGATACATCAAGATTTGACAAGAAAATAAGAGAATATATAAGTAATAATAAATTGTTTTTATTTAAATGAAGTATATAATTACACTGATGTATATGAAGCATTATTAACCAAGTAAATTCAAAATTAAAAAAAAAAAATAATTATCAAAAATTTCAAAAAAAAAATACTTTGAATTTGAAAAAATACACCAATTTAAAATTCGAACACAGGACATTTAGGTGGTTTCCATCGAGAGCTGTGTATTAAATGAAGTTGACAGGACAAATTTGATTGATATATTCGCTAAGGTAAAAGCCCGAAAAGTTAAATTTCTGTAATTGATTATACTGTAAAGGTCTTAATTATAATTATTATGTAATTGTGATATGAATCAATAAAAAAGAATAAATAATTTTGTTTTTTAAGTTCTCAGTTTTTAGGGCCCAAGTTAAAGAATTGGCCTAAAACTGCTGTACTACATCCTTAAGCCGGACTTGATTATAATAAATAGTGCTTCTTAATTAGAGTAAAATTCTGCGTTGAATAGATATGTCATATATCATATCAGTTGTTGGTTTATGATTTTTCTTTATTTTAGCTTCTAATATTTTTATGATAGATCAAAAACTATTCGAGATATCGAAATTTTGTCTACAGCTTCTTAATCTACGTGAAATTATATGAAATGATATATCATATGTCTTTATAGCCTTTTGTGAAATATTCCTTCATAGGGAGATACACTTTTTTAAATCTCAGCAATCCTCTTCCCTCCGGAGCGAGGGTGCCCAGTTTGATATTTTTATCTCTCTTATCTCTTTCTGACAAAAGGACTCTCTCTCTTTCTCTTCAACTATTAGCAAAAAAAAGTGATCCTCTTTACTTTACAACTAATTGAACTAATTCTCCTGATGTTATTTCAATGCATAGTGAAAATTTATTTCACGCTATTTCTGCGCATATGCTTAGCAGCAAGAGGGTTGGTCCAATTTCTTATTAAACTAGCTGGGAGTCATTTGAAAATTTCTTTTTGAACCTTGATAGAAAAAAAATCTAGTTTGACTAAACGCACATCACATAACCTTCTCTTATTAAAGGTAAGGAAAGGGGAGCCGTTCATACTTCATTTCTTAATAAAACCATTATAGCCAATTTAAACAAAATCGTTAGAATAGTTTGAGAAAATAATAGAAATTCATAAATGTACAAGAATAAAGTGAACCCCAAACAATTTTTTTTAGGTGGGGGGATAAGAGTTAATACATTTCAAAGATAATCTAGTAAATAATTCACATCGGTACCTTCCCGGAAAGTACCGGGGAAGTATTAAATTGGGGAGAGTGATCTGCTTCTGCTGTTGATTGAAAATTTATAATAAAAAAAAGAATTTAAAGTTTTAAATTGATCAATAAATAAAAATGAAAATTTTGAATAAGATTAAAATATATATATATAAGGTAATTCTTTATAATTATATAAATAATAAAAAAATAGTTTCATAAAAAAAATTGAAAAAAAATGTTATAAAAATTTTACATCAAAAATAAGTAATAATTTAGAGGGAGATGGATTGTAAAAAGCGTTTTACGAAATTGATGGGCCGTTGTTAGCCGCGGCGAAGATCATGAGGTGTCCATGAGAGCTGGTGATTATGTTGGTGGATTCGGGCTCAACGTGGCCGGTCTCTCCGACGGGTATTCTGCCATTCTCCATGGTGATGGTGGGGTGTTGGGATCTGGTTGAGTTCATGGTCATGGTGTCGTATATGATCCGGTCAACTTAGGCTGCCGAATGTCGTTTGTTTGTGATCCGGTCAGCCCCGGCTGCTGAATAAATTCCTTTCTGCCAGCTCAACTTTGAGCTTTGAGATCAGTTTTGTGAAAAAGAAAGGAGTAGGAAATTTTGTATTTTTAAAATTATAAAAAAAAAAAAACAGCAGGGAATAATCCAAAATGAGCTTGGTCATTGCGAATTGTTTTATGAATTTTAATCAAAATCGTTAGGCGAATTTTGAGAAAACCAAAAAAAAAATGAAAAAAGTATATCAATAAAGTAATAGTACTCTTTGGCCGATTTTCAAAAGCCTCGAGGTGCAACCGTAACCTAGGTTAAATATAAGATTTCAGCCTTGTAGACATTTTTTACAGAAATTTATTTGGCAGCCGGGGCTGACCGGATCACAAACATACGACATCATCCCCAGACATTTTTTTAAGAAATTTTGTTTGCACTTACACAGACAGAGACAAACCATTTTGCGAAATCTATTTTATTAGACTTAGGGAACCTCAAAATGTGCATTTCAGCTGAAATCTCGCCATCGATTTTTTTGGCAATCGTAATACTTTCTCACTATATATTTCAAATATAGGTAAGAGAAAGTAATAAATTTTTTTGTTTTCCTTTTCAAATTGATTATATATAATAATGCTGTCCACAACTCGTAATCAAAACATTACTTTCTCACTATATATTACATATATATATAGGTAACCGAAAATATCAATTCGAAATAGAGATTCAAATAAAAAAATTAAGAATATTGAAATTAATAAATATATTTTCTATAAAAATTATAATGATAGATTACCAGGGCCATATAAATAAAAATACTTCTATTTAGTGCTCATTTCCTTGATTGTTTATTTGACAAATGAGTTTTCCTTTTGGCCAGCTTATTAGAAATCAGGAAGTGAGCACTTTCGGAAAGGAAGGGCAAGGGCGTATCCAGGATGTTGGGACTCAAGTTCGCTCGGTTCAGATGGCAAAATAATGTTTAGTTTTCTTTAAAAAAAAAAAAAACAATCGAACGAATAAAAAATTATGGTAAATGACAAAATTTTGTAATTTTTTCTCCCTTTCTGTCTCCCCCCCCGCACCTTTCTATTTTGTATTTTCTATAATATCTAAAGTATATATATGTTCTGGAAGGTTATTCCATATATATATATATAGGTGAATTTTTCTAAAATTAATATCTTTTAATTCTTTTGGTGAAACAACAAATTTTGAAGTGAAATAAGGACGACTATGGGGTGGATATTATAACTAAGTAGCGCCTACGTCCTCTTATACTGTTTATATATGAAATAAAATGAGTCTAAAATAGCAATCTGAGGTCCACCATGGGTTTCATGCGGCTTGCCCAAATAAATGACCTCTAATGGCAACAAATTAGGAAATTTGGAGTTAGGTAAAATTATAAGTATACAAAACTATATATATATATATATATATATATATATAACTAGATAAAATTATAACTATACAAAATAAATAGAGTTTAGTCCAGTTTATTTAAAAATTTACAAAAAATGAAAGGAAAAAATAAAAGTCTGAAATTGCCGATAAATCAATTTATTAATTTTATTATTATAGAAATATTAGCAAAGCTAAAATAACTATAAATAAATATTTTAAATATAAAATTCTTCTATTTAATACTGTTTATATTATAAAAGACTAGAATCAATTACTCTCTGACCTTAATTTGGTGGTCCTGTTTTATGGAAAAGTAAACGGAGCTTTTTTATTCTCTGCGGATAAAAGCTTAAAAGCATCAGCTTTAATATTTTCAAATTTATCTCTGACAGAGGCGAGGGTTTTAAGCGCATGGAAAAAAAAAGAATGAAATGAACGGTTCCAATATTTCTCTTGAAAAAAATGGAATTTTTTCCAAATGTTCCAAATTTTTTACTCGGCGTTCCTAACTCCTTTTTCTATTCTTTCCTCAGGATTAACTTTTCTCCTGCACCCCCCTCTGATTCCCACCTCAGAAATAAATTGTCTGAAATTCATACAATTTTTTATTTATCTTAAATCTTAAAAAAAATATTTAAGTCAATATGAAAATATTTATCATTTATTTTATGTAAGATAACATTTTAAAAAAATAATTAATCGAAAATATTCTTTTATTAAACAATGATGCTTTCAAAATATAATCCGCAGACTAGAGAGAAAAGCTTACTAAGAAATAATAAAAAATAAAATCATATAATATATTATTATTTGCAAGATGGTTGGGTTATTTGGGTACAAAAGAAACTCAATTTCCGTGACGAAAGGGTTTCGAAATGACAGTAACGTACCAGAAAAACCTTTTTAGGATATGACTATTTTGGGAGGAAGACTGGGTATGTCCCTGCTACCAGGCAGTATTTGTGTCCAATCAATCTAACCTTCTCAAATGTTATAATTATTTTTTTTATAATTTCATAAGGCGTTATTTGAAATTCACTGTCTATTTCAAATAAACTCTTTTAATTATGGTCTTTTTTATTATATTATAAATAAAATCACTTTGAAAATCGTTAATTCTTTGGTCTGAGAGTGTTATTTTATAAATATCACATTTAATTTAAGAGTCTCTATTAAATTATATGAGCTCGAAGATGTTTATTCAGGCCCGATTTATTAGAAAATTGTCTATTACACAGGCCACACTTATGAGGCTTCTCGCCCGTGTGACTACGCATATGAATCTTAAGATGGTCTTTACGTGAAAAAGATTTATTGCACAAATTACACTTGTGAGGTTTTTCTCCTGTGTGGATTCTGGAATGCCTTTTAAACTCAGATGTACAGGAGAATTGTTTATTGCAAATATTGCAAGTGAAAGGTTTTTCGCCAGTGTGAATTAAAATATGAGTTTTCAAATGGGAATTTTGATAAAAGATTATATTACACACTTCACATTTGAAAGTTTTCTTTCCGGTGTGAATTCGGATATGTTTATTATAATTAGATGATGAAGAGAATTGTTTATTACAAAATTCACATTTATACGGCTTTTCCCCACTGTGAAGTCTAAGGTGTGTTTTATGAGATGATGATGTAGAAAATTCTTTACAACAAATATCACATTTGTAAGGTTTTTCGCCAGTATGGGATCTAAGATGAACTTTATGATGAGAAGATTGATTGAATTCTTTGTTACAAATATCACATTTATAAATTTTTTCACTATGTATTTGAAGATGCTCTGTTAGGTCTTCTTTACGAAAATATTTTTTATTACAAACAGGACAGTCGTATGTGACCTTGGTTAGATGCATACGTAGATGAGATTCAAAAGTGTGAGAAAAATAGAATATATGATTACAAAATTTACACGTCAGCATTTTGCAAACTTTCTTCTCTCCTGAAAAAAAGAAAAAATATTAATTTTGGTGTTGGATGAGAAGAACAAAGTATATAGAGATAATGAGTAACAATTAGAAAGATATTGTAATCATGGCCAGAGAGATTTAATAGATCGCGCAATCACTTGAGCTCTAAAAAAAAAGTAACATTCTGAGTTGGCTATAGAAACGAGACCAGCTGATATTTCTGTTTGTTCGAAAAGTTGTATGTTTCATTTTAAATATCAGTTCCATCAAAATAGCATTCCTCCCCTTTATTTTTACCTAATTATAATTTATTTCCTGTTTTTTGTAAGGAAATAGACTGATTGGAAAGTAAAAAAAAGCATCTGGTTGCTAAAGCTGAAAAGAAAAGATTTATTGTTTTTATAATTAAATTATTATAAAATTCTTTTGGTTCAAAGATTTTGGGTTCGTACCCTATTAAATAATCAGAATTTAATTCAGATCTTCGTGACGGGTGAAAGTGAAGTAGAGGAACAATTGTTTGGGACTGTTTTTAAAAACAAATATAAATAATGAAGGACCTGAGCGTGATGTTAAAAGATAAATGATGAGGAAAATGTGAAACAAGTCCAAAAATGTTGTGAAAAAAGCTAAGAATGCCAGGAGAAATATTGTTTTCGTGGTTTGAGTGATGAGTTTATGTATCGATTCATGAACTCAGCAAATTCGAAAGCACTATGTAATATATACAGGGTGGGTCAAAATTAATTTAATTAATATAAAAAAAAAAAAACACCATCCAGAAAAAATTTATTATGTTTCTGAAGAGTACATATTTTACTGGGTTTTAAAAACTTCATTGATGCGTTTTCGCAACTCTAAACCGCCAATGTTTATTTTCTTTTTTTTCTTTTTTTTTTATTTGTTTAGACTGAGGCGTCCTTGACCGATTAATATAACAAATAAAATTATTATTTATTTATGTTTTATCTATATATATTGCTGGGCAATGTTAGAGTAAGAAATTTTTTTTCTAACTGGGTTTCTCTAATCAGTTAAGTTGAATTCTTTATTTGTTAATATATATTTTTTTTTAATAAAGATAATGGGGAATGGGCTGGTGTGAAAGTAAACAAAATTAGCCTTTGGGGGGTGGTATTTATTAAATATAACAAAAATAAATTTTCTTATACCAGCTACAATATTTCGTTAGTTGTTATTACCTTGTAACAATTCAAATAATAAATTGTGCCAAGGAGCCAGTATCTTATCGTATCAATTAAAGGAGCGGGGTCAATCGTTATATTCAAATTATAAACAGCTGACGCCGCTCGAAGTCAACTGGATCCGGCCAAGACGACAGGCATTGACGATGGGCTGGTAGGCCTCGCTGTTAGTAGTATGTAGAGTGAGGGCCTAGGCCTGTGGCGTCCTGCGGTGCTCCCGCGTTGTGCTGGCTTCGAGCCGTTGCTGAGGGTGATTTGTCATTCAACAGTTCACGTCTTGCTTCCACTTTAGCCGGGTACGATGACTTATCGTGTGCTAGCTTCGTGACCCAGCATCGACCCTGATCCGGTCATCTGGACGACTCAGAACCTCGATCTCGACGAATCCATTCCTAGCGGATTTATCAGCGAGGAAGAAGGCGGGTGAACGTAGATGAAACAGGAGCTTTGCCGCTGCTCCACCAATTGAATCTTGTCGGTTCACAGTTGCCCAATGCAAATGCAATCTGGCCAGTTTAATCGCTTCCGTGCATTGAAACGATTCTATTTTGACATTAATGCCGCTGCTCTGCGACTCCTGGTTTACAGCTTCGCGACCCAACATCGACCCTTGATCCGGTCATCTGGACTTCGGGAAGAGCTCTCTGTTCCTTCGAGTTTTCGGAGTAATGAACGATTAACCCGGGGTTTATACAAAATCTGTGGGGGTAGGACCGCTAATACTGGCTCCTCGTGGCGATAGCCTCTCATTGAGCTGATTAACATTAAAATTAACTTATTATAGATATAATCTTTCTACATTTAATTACATTTATAAATCATGTATTAATATATTTTTTTATACTAATTTTAATCTTTTTTTAAATTCACAAATTTAAATATTACAATTAATTGGCGGCATCGGCCTACCCACATCATTTGGAGGAGTTTAATAAGGCCGCGAAAAGCGGTCATGTTGGGAGCCCCCCTAAATTGCGGGAAAAGAAACTCGCTACCCCCAGGTACCTGGTTTCTTTTAACCCCGACCTCACGGGTGAAGGTTGGTTCGGCACCAGGGCAGAGTATGGCTTCCTATTTAAGCTGATCATATGGGCGTTAGCGCCAAACCATCGTGAAAAGAAGGCGACGAAGATGACCGCCCATCACAGTCAGTGGATCAGTTGTGTGGCCGGCGGAGGCAAGTTGCGCCCAGCTAGATTTACAGAAATTTTTTTTTCATTCATCATCGTCCTCGAGCCAATTGTCTGCTTATCAAAAAAAAAAAAAAACAAAAAAAATTAAATATAAAAGTACCCCAAAATTTTCCTTTAGTTTATATAAATTTGAACCCCCGTACTGATATTAAATAAAAAAACCAAAATGAATATACCCTCACTAAAATTATCCCAACCATTACAATTACCCCATTCAAAACCTGCGAGGTCCGCGCTCTTTCTCTCTCTCTCCTCAGTCAAGTGCCATCAACTAGGAGGGTGGTAATTTTTTAATAAAAATATATTATAAATATCGACAGCTTTGTTGTTAGTCACATGTCCTATTTCATAGTCCTCGTTTCCCAGCACGTTTAGGATTCTGAAAGGGCCTTCATATAGGAGAAAGAACTTGGCAATTATCGAGTCCAACGCCGATGATAGTTTATTGCTTTTAATTAGTACTTGGTCCCCTACTTGATAGGCGGTTTTGAAAATTTTACCTTCTCTTTTCTTATCATGCTCATCCTGGTGAATGCGACACTATGCAATTTCTTGTGGTCTAGGGATGTACTATCAGGAAAACAAATATACTTCTTTAATAGAGTGGGGAGGGGCTTGTCGAATTGTAATACCAATGGGGGGATGCGTGTTAGGCTATATGGGATCGAGTTAAGGAGTGTATGCTGGTCAAATGAAAAGCCCAACTCGTATGGCGCCCGTCTACATAGGTCCGAAATAAACGAGACAACTCCTTAAATATTCGCTCCACCGTTAAGGTTGCGAATGGCTGTTATTATATGCTTAATGTTTAATTTTTTTAGTCCCTTGGTCCACCGGGCGGACTGATACTGTGTGTCGGGGTCGGAAATGATAGACACCGGACATTGCACTTCCTGGATATATTTGTACAGGTACCCTACAAGTTTGAGCCGTAATGCGCTTCGTGGCGTATAACTGGGTGTACTTGGTAAAAGTATCCAGGAACGCCACAATATATCTTACTCAGCCCCTAGAAGGGGCCGTATATGTCTGTAGATAAAATATGGCCTCTAAACTGAGGTCTAACATGGGGGATATTTACGCTCAAGTATTGGATGGGGTGCTTCGTCCTTTGGCATAGTTCGCACCGCGTATCACGTCTTATGTTTCGCTTTAACCGTTTGGCATGTAGTTCTAATTGCAGTTGGTAATACGACTTGTTAATGCCGAAATGCCCATAGTTTTCGTGGATGGTTTTTATTACAGACGCCAACAGTTGGGTGGGAATGGATATTCGAAAGTTAGAGTTGGGGCTAACGGGTTTGACAAATAGTATATAAATGATTGCAAGCAATATCGCTTAGCATTTCCCCGTGCTAACGCCCTTTGCTTTCTTGCTAATTCCAAATCCAGCCCAATGTTTTTAATGGAGTCACTAAGTGTCTTGGAAGTGTTTTGAACCGAGGAGACGTTCAAAGCCAACTCAGGCACCACTGGGGGGGGCGACCAACTTAACAATTATTAGTTTTCCCACTGATATGCTCCACTTGGAGTACTCGTACTCGCTGATAAGAGATAGCCACCGATTCACTTTCTAGGTGGCGGGTTGAGTCATCGACTATATTATCGATAGGGGCTTATGGTCGGTGCGTAAGACGATAGGGTAGCCTATTATACCGGTACTTTGCGGCACTTTTTCAAAGCCTGTACCACCGCGAGTTATTACAGCTCAGTAATGAAATTATTTACCTTCGGTGATAGGGAACGACTGCTAAAAGCTAGCGGGTGTTCCTTTCCGTCAACTACCTGCGCTAATATCGCCCCGACCCCTTTCCAACTTGCGTTACGGTATAAAGGATAAAAGGCCGGTCATACGATGTGGTTCAGGAACAAATCGTTGCACTCTCGGAAACGCGACTGCAATGACTCGCTCCAATGCCACTTCATCTCTTTTTTTAACAGCGCCCTCAGCTCCTTGGAAAAATTGAATACTAATACGAGAGGAATCCCAGCCACGCCTTGAGGTCTCGCTTATATGAAGGCGTAGGCCAATCACGTATCACGGTCACCTTTTCCGGGTCAAGCTGTACTGACAGCACATACCCAAGGAAGAAGACGTTCTCGTCAAGGAACACACAGACACACACATTTTGACATTTTTCCAAGCGCAACACCGATGGCTAAAAATTTTTCAAAGAGGACCCTCAGTTGATTTATGTGGTGTTAGAAATCACTCGATACAATTAGGATATCATCCACGTATACGAGGATGCCCTCGACAGATTCTTCCCCAATGACCTGGTTAAGAGCCCGTATGAACACTGACAGGCTGACAGCTAGACCGAACGGTAATCTACAGAATCGATAGGATCGACCGTTTAAGCGAAATCCCGTATATTGGCGAGAATCCTCGTTAAGCTCCACCTGCTAATAAGAGTTAGCCAGGTGAATTTTAGAGATCCACTCCCCCCCCCCCCCCCCCCCCCCGGGCGGGCCGGGAACCCCCCTGGGGGGGGGGGGCCCGCCAATTCCTTCTTTTTTTTCCCCTTTAGCCCTCGCGCGTGGGGGC
>JAAAKE020086666.1:0-21919 GCA_010014785.2 Anisolabis maritima | reverse complement strand
AAAATTCGATTTCGAGATTTTTATTACTCTGGACGTTTTGGACATCGCTGAGTACGGAAATTCTATTTTTCGAATTATGTCCGTGTCTCTCATTAACACGATAACTCTTTAATGTTGATCTACCAAATTTTACATATGTGCATTACACCAAAATTATAGATATCTTTCAACTTTTGGCCTTTTTTCGCTAACCCGAAGTACTACTTTACCTGAAAAGTCGAGGGGAGGGCACTCCCGATTTTTTATAATAACAATAATCATGAAAGACTAAATTACCTAATCATAACTCTTTATGATTTTAATTAAATGTTGTTGAATTTTATTAATTAAATAAATTATTTTCAGGATTTCTGATAGCAACTTGATTTTCTTTATTACAAAATCCAAATGGCCTTTTTATCACTACCTCTTGCCATGGGATTACAAGACCGGTGAATATGGAAGGTATGATGAAGACTGCAGCACAGCTCTGATTCGAGTTTTGGCCGCTCTTCGATTAGTTTCGAACCTTCGAACTATCGATTCCAATCAAGTACACAAATGTCTAGAACGATCCGCTACTGAAGATATCCCAATTATTCAACTTTTAAATGAAGAAGGGAAAATTAAAAGAGATTGCGATTCAATTCTAGAGAAAACATTCTAAAAAAGATACACGTAATCATTCAATAAAAAAAAAAAGAAAAAAAAAAAAAAAAAAAAAAAAAAAAAAACAAGAAATAGATAATCATATCGAATAATAAAATAAAATAAAGTATACAAGATTTTATTTTTATATGAACTTATTTTGATTGTGTATTTATCTCTTTTTTACATAAATTAAAAAAGTTTCATCTTAATTCATTTTTATTTCACCATTTGTGAAGATGTGTTTTTGTAATTATATCCGAGTCGTTCCAAAAAATCTTATCACTACTTTAAAACCAATCACAAGATGTTTCCATTATCTTTACAGCTTAGATCCAGAGGTAAAGACATCGCCTACAATTTCTTCCTTGCTTTTCTATACTCTCCAGACTCCCAAATGTGTCCCCAGAATAATTTATTTATAGAGTAGATATTATTTTTTTAAATAACAACATAGTTAAAGCGTAGGAGGGTAAGAAATTCTTCATGGGATTTAGAGTCGCGTAGTAAGTATTTAATGTTTATTTTTTAAACAATTTCATTCTTCTTTTTGAAATTTATAATTCTAAGTTTTTATGATTTTCCAAAATATTTTTAAATTATATGGATATTTTTTTTTCTTAGTTTTGTCAATATAAAATTTATTTGCATTAGTTCTATAAAATTTGACACCATACACAATAAGAAGAAAGTTAGTGGAGAATAAGATCTTCTCTCAAGGAAGGTAAGTGTTAAAATACCAGTTAGAAGTTTTCAGAAATATTTTTTTTTATAAAATGTAAAACGAAACTACATAAAATTCTTGTTAAACAAAACTTCCCTATTAGTCTTTCAGAGATGTATGTGTGGAAAAAAATTGTAAAGTAAATAGGACTATATATAATATTTGAACTTGGAAATTTGTTTTTAGACCACCAAGAAAGGGCCAAACCACACTAAAGAAGATAATTGCTATCGAAATCTAAATTTGGTTTGTAAACTTTTCTAAATACTTTTTTTTAATTATGCTGTTTGTACTGGAAAAAGCTTGAACCTTCACCCAATTAAAAATTCACAGTACTCGGTGGGTTTTCTTTTAAAAAGGTGAACGATAAAAAATGTCCAATAAAATTGGAATTATTGCTTCATTGTATATAAATATACACGTATAATTTTCAGAAATATTACCACATTTATTAATTAATAAAAATTTTCAATTAAGCCTGTAGATAGACAATTGTTCTATAATCTTTTTTACTGTATTGGTGAAGTTAGAGTAAATAAATAAATTTCTAATAATATTTTTATAGAATTTACCACAATGGCAAATATAGGGTCAGAGAGTAGTCAAGCGGTGGGAGTAAAATTAAATATTTAAGGAAGGGTAAACAAAAGAATATCGGTATATAAAAATTTAAATCATAATTTCATCATAAAATGTCCTTCCCATGAAAAAATATCGGATAAGAGAAATTAAAAAATTTATACATATTTAAATTATTATTTATATAGAATTGTTCGATATATTTTTATCAGATTAATATCAGTAGTAAATCATTACAAGCTATTAAAAAATATTTTGTATAAAAGGACGTGAACTTGAGTTGAGGATTATTTCATATGCGTCAGATCACCAAAAGGAGAGTTTCGGACACACCCAGGCTGAATGAAAGCGCAACTTATTTGTTTCTTATGTTTTTTATAATTTTCAATATCAGCATCGATTTAAAATTTTTCTAATTCTTTTACTTGGATTTTCTAATTTCATCCCAGTTGGCAAAAGGCGAGATTTTATTTATTATATATTTCGCCTTTTTCCAACATAATGATATATATATGTACTTTTCCTCTATGACGAATAATTATTTGACCTCAAACTTCATTTAACGCTTGATATCACTTTTGGAGACCTTCTTATTTGTAGCTCTCGTATTGATTCTTAATTATAAACAGCCTAAAATAGCTTTTTGGAAATGAACGTCCATTAATGAGACGCATTATAAAAATTTAATTAATCATTTATTTTTAGAATGACCTTAAGAATTTCTTTGCATAAATGTATTCTTTACTTTTTAATTCTTTTGTATTTTTTATATTTCTTAAAGTCTTTATTCCTTTAGGTCTTAATAAAATTTTATTTAAAATGGTTAATTGAATGACCAATCAATGGTTAAAATTAAGTAAATAAAAAATAAATATATAAAGTTGGACAACTTAAAGAAGAACATTATGGGCGGAGCTTGACCCTAAAAAAAGAGAGAGAGATTCCAGTCTCTGCTAACTAGTTTTTAAGTAGAGCTAGAGTTTAAATAAAAAATTTCAAAAAAAAAACGCGAACTATGTAATAGAGCTGTTTGGTTAGAGGGAACAATGAACAAATTAATATGTTAACAATATGCTTTGTAAGAATTTATATCAATTTCATCAAAGACAAAATATTATAATGTAAAAAAAAAAAAAAAAGAATTAAATAAGTTGACAAGTCAAATAAAAATAATAAGATTAAAAATAACCGCTAAATATAAATTTAAAAAAAAAATCCAAAAATATAAAAACCATCTTCAAATTAAAAAAAATCATTTATCTCTGAGTCATGGGCGCCATCAAGCAAATATTTGTCCAATGCTATTGATCTTATTATTGACAAACCATGTTAATTTTTTTCTAAAATTACAGATGTGTATAATTCTCTATAACAGTGGATGGTCTAATAAACGTCTTGGGTGTTTTAGTGAATCCTGTCATCTCTCAAAGTAAACATCACAGACACACAACTTCAAACAACAGATTATTAATTTCTTTGGGAAAATATAATTTTAGTAAAAATTTCTCTAAAATAGGCCTGAATTTGGCTAATACAATAGGAATGGATTAAAAAAAATATATATTCATTATTGAAAAACTTAAAGTAAAATGCACAAAATAGGTCTTTAATTATAAGTAATTTAAGATTTCAGCAAAAGGAAAAAAATAAAGTGAATACAGGTAGTTAAAAGACTGACAGGTGGTATATACAAGAAAGCTAGGAAATGAATTCTTAAGAAGGGTGAGAAAGATGGCCTAATTAGCAAAGGGATGAAGGTCCAAAATGCCAAGAGACTTCCTTCGTCAGTTGTGCTTGGACTTTTGCAAGACAAACAACATCAAGGAGGCTGCGTGCTGAACAAAGAGGTCAGAAATTATCATCATCTATTTCATTGTCCTATTTTCTATTTAATTTTAAAGATTATATTCAATAATAATTTCATACAAATTTTATGATTCTTTTTTAATTATATTTCTCATGAAAAAAATAATATTAAAATAATTTCATAAACATTTTAATTTTTTACTAAAATAATTAAAATACAATATATAAAATTGATAATTTTAATTAGTTATAAACAACAAAAAAAGAAATATGGTGTAGTCGGGGAATTCAACTTTTTAAAAACTTCGTGGATTTGGTGCGTGAGGCTAGGCCTCTAAAAAACCTCTCATAAAATTTCTTTTTAAATAATATTCAAAGCATATAAGCACTGGGAAATAATCGATTTTATGTAAATGATTATTTATTAATTTTTTTAAATTATGGTTTTATATATATATTATTTTTATAGAAAATATGGTTTAACCCAGGGGTGTCCAAATTTTTTTTTGCCCGCAATGTGGTTTGTCAAAGCAGAAATAGGACGTGCCGCATTTTTTTGATTATCCAAATTACTTCATATATTTTAAATTATTTTCTCCAATTACAAGAGACTTGCTCATCAGATTAATTGGCCTTCTATTTTGATATATTTTATTTTCAAAAAAATATGTTCATAAAGATTCCCAAAAATGCAGATAAATTAGAGAATTTTAGTATAATCCCCGATTTGATTTTATCCGCGGGCCGGATATAAGCAGTTTTTGTGGAGTCCTGTTTAACCAAAAAATGTTAATATGATCGATGTAGGTGGCTGTAATTCTGAGTGAAAAGGATTCAAGATAGGAGCCAAGCCTCTGGAAGCTTAATGAATATTGAGACGTTTCAGGCCAAATTTATTGCCCCCTCATCAGTCATGGATTCATTATAGAGTACTCAGAGTTAGTTATTGTAAGGGCACAATACATGTATATAAGATATATTGTTAATATGTGTAAACAATGGGGACACATTGACTTATTTTGTGAGAATGAATGTTTACACATATTAACAATACATCTCATATACATGCATTGTGCCAATGCAACAATTAACTCCGAGTATTCTATAATAAATCCACGACTGATGATGGGATAATAAATTTTACCCGAAACGTCTTCATTAAGCATCCGGAGGCTTTATATTTTTTGGCTGCTCTTGTGCAAATATTTTTAATCAATTAATATTTTGACCGGTTAATAACTTTTTTTTTTTTAATTAAACGATCAAAAATAATTTCCGTCCCTCGTAATAATATTAAATTTTTTCAATAACTCTCTATGAAGAAGACAATTTTTTCAAATTACAATCTCGTTCAAGTTGTTTAGCTCAGAGAGCGTCAATAATCAAATGCATTCCAAAAAAAGCTTTTTATGAATGGGAAAAGTTTATTACAACTCTAAAAAAGGCATATAAGAAAATTTCCCTTATTTAGGACATTTAAGAAAGAGAATATATTGCAAAGATACAAATATTCTGACCTCGTTGCTTTATTTATCATCTGTTCTCTCTTATAAATGGAAAGATAAAAGTGAACTTTAACATGGCTATCTCAACTTAGGAAGATAGAGATAGATCATCAATATTTTAATTTTAATTATAAATTTATTTTTCTTAGCCAAATAATCATATCAACAGTTAGAGATAAGAAATTAAAAATATATTTATAGAAAATATATATTTAATTTATTGAAATTTATAAACAAAAATTAAATCTTAATTTATTTTTTCCTAAATTATGAAAAATAGAGTCCAATTATTTATTTAAGATTTTATTACGTTGATAAAAAACAAAGCAAACTACAATCCGGAAAGTCAGGGCTTCCTGTTTATCATGAGTATTAAAAAAAATAAATAAATAAAATAAAAATATTTAATAGTTTATGTTCAAAATTAGAGAAATGATATTTATATTAAGCCCCCATTTATCTCACTCAAAATGAAAAATTTTTTAAATATGGTGTGACCAAGTACATTACTTAATTTTCATTTTACTCATTTTAGAGATATTAAATAATGGTTAGAAACGTTATGTCTAAAAGTACTTTTAAATAGATATTAGGCACAATTAAAACTCATTTAATTTAACATAAATGGTGTCTTTGTTAACGACGGTAATCCTGGAACGGGTTATCTTCGTTAACCAAAATTGATTTGCTAACACAGAACGGAAACACATTAACCAAATAACCAATTTAAAAAAATTAAATAATTTGTATTATTTAATTTACCTGGCTGCATCTCCTGCCTTTCCTGATAATGAATCAAACAGTCACATTTCATACACTTCAGCAAATAATCAACCCTACATTATTTTCTTACAGCTACCAAGGCACCACTGTATATGAATTTTAATTTCAATCGTTAGTGTGTTTATGATAAAATAACAAAAAAACAAAAAAGTACATCAGTAAAGTTAAATTTCAGATAAATATGAGGAGAATAAGAGTTAGTATATTTTAAAAATCTGTCTAATTCGAAATACATAAATGAATTTTAATCACAATCCTTTGAGCCGTTTTTGAGAAAATATCAAAACACTTAAAAAAATTCCTCAATAAAGTGCTACTTCCGGTTGGCCGATTTTATTCAAAATCTTCCTGACAAATTCTTACTGAATATTCATTAATTTAGCGATATTTTGTTCAAAGACAGAGACAGGCTATTTGTCTTTATGGATTTAATTTTCTGTTGATATCTTAATAATCAATATATTTTACTCATACATAAATTTAAATAATGGAAATAAATGATGTTTGATTTTAAACAAAGAACAATTGCAAATTTTACATTCCGAACAAGAAAGAAATTCTCCTTTCCATCTGTCCCTTAGAAGAAAATTTAGCTAGTGTTTATTCGATATTCTTGAAGAAGTTTAATCGGTGATGTAAATAGAAACGAAATTGGGACGAGAGATAAAATAGTTGATATAAGAAAATAAAAATAATACATTTCGTTAAAACTAAACAAATGTGCATTTTGCATTAAGGGTCTAAAATAAATTTTCCTCCTTAATCGAATAAATAAGCTCATAATATAAACAGATCACGCGAATAAATGTATTTGCTGAGTGGGATATAAGTGACTTTGCCCCATAAAAGGTGTAGTTTTATATAATCTTGTAAATGTGTATCAGAGGTTCGTTAATTGGAAGACAGAGGCAATTATGTCCTGCTCTATAATAAATTAGTGAGCTTGTATTCTCAGGTCAAGGGTCAAAAGCAGCTGCTATATGAATGGCCATAATTATTAAATTATATACAAGAGAATATTATTTAAGTTTGATTTTTATATTCCAAAGAGAAAAATTAAATAAACTATGGAAAATTTTGAAGTTTTAAGTCTCCTTTAATTTTTTAATAAAGTCACAAAATAAATTTTTGTAGATAAATAAATAGATTATATTAATATTATGATGTATAATTTAAGATATATATATATTTTTAATTATTTAAAGATAAATTAATTTATTTAAAAAAAAAAAAATTTTTTTAATTGGAATTTTATTTCTTTCGCTATTTTGGTATTTCTTGGAAAAAAAGTAATTAAATTTTTAAAATTTAAGATTTACAGTTTGGACGATTAATTTTGTATATTATATTAAAATGTTTCAAGTAAATTAGTATAATAAAAAATAAGTTTGTTTTTCTCTTTTTGGCGGGTTAACGATTATATTATATATGTAAACGATAACAATCCAAATTTATTCCGAACCTCCCTCCCCCTACTCCAGGATTGAAATTTTTTAAAAAACTATATATACAAAAATGCATATTTAAACATATGACAATAATATTTAATAAACGTATTTAAATTTTTATACTTTAATATGTATGTTTATACATTTCCTACATATAGGTTCGTGTTGCGGACAAAACCAAAATTTACTTATATTCATCTCTTTGTTGTTTGTGCCGTAATATGCTTTATGGTTTTGTCTCTCATGTTACATATATCTGATTGTTTTTTATTAATTTTATAAATATTAAATATATTATGTTTGCCTAAATGATATAAAGTTCCAAAATCTATTTAAATTTGTATCAGCGGCTCCCAACCTTTTTCGCGGACCGCGGTAAGAAAAAATTTCGCAAAATAAATAAATAAACTTTTACATTGAACAAATACAATCTGAAATAAATAATATCTATAATAAATGTAAAAATTTGAAGCTTTCGAAACAAAATAAATTAATAATAAGCCATATTCCTGTGAAAAACTTAATTTAAATTAAATTTTTTAAATAGTGTTATTTCTCTGCGGACCGGCAAAAATTTCTGACAGGTTGGGAATTACTATTATATATTACATTGGCCTATAGGATAAAATAAATTTTTCTATCACAGGTTCTCTTTAGATCTTCAGACTTATAATTGTTTATTAGTATGTTCTTATAAAAAAAAATCTTACTTTTTTTTATCTACAATCTTCTTTGTAAAATATCTTATTATTATTAATCTAAATTTTTTTGAAATGTTTTACAGCATCTGAGACAATTTAGATTGAGTCTAAATGATAATCAGTTTAATAAATTGTATCGCGTATGACGGGAACCAAACCACTGGCCCTTAACAAGAGCTTGCTCAAAGGGACTGGAGCCAAATTTTTTTAATAAATATAAAAATGAAAAAAAAAAAAAACATTTTTGGTGAAAGGAATTAATTATGGAATTTTGCCAAGGCGAGCTGGGGAAGGGGGGGGGACTCACCCTTTATCACCCCTGATGTAGGTAGTTATTAAATTCACTCTCTTTTAAATCCTTTAAAAAAAATGTTTTTCAATTTCGTTAATGATAATAATTTATAATTCTTTTATTAAGCCACATACACTTTTCCCCAAATCAAAGAGTAAGCAAGAGTCAAGTGCCCTCTTACATCTATACCTCTATTTAAAAAAAATTTTTCGACATTAGAAATGTCTATCCAAAGGGATGAACCGATTCAAAATTAATAATAACAAAATATTTAAATATAATAGGGTTTTATGGCTTAGAAGAAGGAAAAGTTTCTACTGCCATATAAATATAAAAAAAATCATCAAATATCTAAAATAAATTAAAAGTTTTTCTTTTAATTAAATAAATCTGCTATTTTTCTAAATAATAAGTAGTTGGTGACTAATCGGTTCAAAGAGCCAATGAGAGAGCCTTCTATTTTGTAGATTTAATTGGGAGTATAACATGCGACATATCAATAAATTCAGTAAAAAATTGAACGTCATATGATTATAAAATATAACAAGTTACAATTTACAAGACTCATAATTTAGAATTAATGTAATTTGTTGGCTAATTTCAAAAAAAAATGTTTCAGTTTTAAAACGCACTAAAAGTTTATAAAAGATTGAAAATAATTTAATAAAAGAAGAAATGAAAAAAAGTCGAAGTTTCGAATAGACTCATCTTCGCGATTGAAAATTATAAGTTAACATGTGATTAAAATTTCCATGATAATTTTTTTTAGACAATTCCATCATGTTTATTTAAATTAATTGATGATAAAGAAAGCAAAATACTTAATCAATTTTTAAGACTTTTTGAAATTTTACAAGACCTCCAATCGTTCATTGTATATAAATAAATTTCAGGAACCATAAATATTTATATGGAAATATTAAAATCACATATATTATGTCTTGAAGATGAATACGAATCGAATTCGAAACGTTATCAGAAAACATTAAACTTTTTGTTTTGATATCTGGAATCCTTCTTTCATCTCTCCTTTTACTCAATTCAGACACTAAAATATTAATATTTTTTTGAGGAAAAAAAAATTGTGGTTAAAAAAAATTTTCTTTTTTGTTAAAATCCGGCTAAAATTTTTAAAAGAAGATATAAAAATTAATATAGTGAGAGGAGTAAGTAACCAATGGTTGTAAACGTTTTGTTTATTGAGAAATCATCATCAGCCAACATAGAAAGTATATAGATAAATTGATGAATCAGTTTTAAGCTTCTCTCTGAGTCTGAAAAACATGATGGTGGTACGTCTGTTTTTTTCCTGTGTTTGTAGAATCCAAATGATATAGAGAAGTAAGCAGCCAAAAGATGTGCCACTATGTAAATAAAAACTTCAAATTGGATGCAACGTTTCGGTTTTAATGGGATATCATCATCAATCAACTTAGAGAGTGTGAGTATATAGAGTTGTCAAGTTTATATTATTTATATACATGACATTTGTATATAAATTATTAGATAATATATATACAGAATAATTTGATGAAGTAAGTAAATAAATAAAAACTCTCAAATTGGTTGAAACGTTTCGGCTATTGGGAAATAAGAGTGTGTAAATATATAGACAATATCAAGGTTATCTACAATATCTACATGACATTTATATATAAATTATCGTATTAAGTTAAATGCTTCCAAATGATATATACTATGTACATGTAATGAGATTTTGATATACAAATGTTATGTATATAAATAATATAAACCTGACAATTCTATATACTCACACTTTCTAAGTTGATTGATGATGATATCTCATTGAAGCCGAAACGTTTCAATTAATTTGAGAGTTTTTATTTAGATAGTGATCCTTTGGCTGCTTACTCCTCTTTTGTACATATCAATTGTACACTTTTTGAAAAGGAAAAAAAAAACCCTACCACCATAATTTTCAGACTCAGAGAGAAGTTTAAAACCGATACATCTGCTTAGAATTAGGGGAAGCTGAGGAGAAACAAAATGTGATGGAATATCAATTAGATGTGAAATTAATGCCATTTCTTTTAATAAACAAAAAGGTCAAGTGACCTTTTTCCATTTTTTTGTAATGTAATTATTTAAAACAATAAATTTCTGAACATTTTATTATTTTAAACTGTGCGCTATCATCATCCTTTTGTTGTGTTAATGTTGAATTTTTTTTTTATAAAGGTCTACTTTTTGAAATTAATTAATTAGTCCTGGCTGGTAATTAAGTTTGCATAAGGGTTTTACATAGAAATTAATAAATAAATTAAGTTAATTGAATATTCATTTTTTTTTATAATAAAAAAAAAGGGTGAAAGAAAGAAAAGAGCAAATTCTGATTTGCATTTAATATTAAAAATATCAAGCCTTTTAAATAAGAAATTATGAAATGTATAGTCACGAAAAAATTATTATTTTTATAGGAGTAGTAAGACCTCTTCAAAAAAAAAAAAAAAAAGGTGAAAAAATAAAAAATGAATTTTGGAAAAAAATAATTTTAATTCTTAAAAAAAAAAAAAAAACCCTCTAAAAATACCGGGCAACGCTTCTACATACGGTATTAAAATCGAGAGAAAAATATAAGATTCATATTTAAGAAGGTTGAGGGGGCGGAGGGGTGAAGTTGTTAATTATTTATACTAAGATAAGTTGCATATTATATTTCATTAAAATAAAAAAAAAAATTGGAAAACTACATCGATTTCAAATTAAAAAAACTAATCTTTGAGGCAATTTTACCACCCGCCCTTTGGCTTACTTTATCCAGAATATAGCTAAAATAATATTTTTTGATAATTTCCAATAGCGTTTTAATTTTATTTAAAACTACATTTCATTCGCTAATGTATTTTTCTTTATATATGTATTTTCTATTTTTTTTTTTGAGGTTGAGGGTTGAACCCCCATATCCCCCTGTCTATGACCCTGATAGCCAGTGTCAAATATATTCTTTTATTTGAGGAATTAGCGTAGAAATTCAAAAATTATAGATGAGTTATATAGGAAGGTGTTTATCGTCTTCCTCTTCACAATCAGTTTAACTTATTTTTCAAATAAGTGGAGAACGGATTTTCGTCCAGTAAAATGTCAAAAAGTGAAAAAATTATGTTATAAATAATATTTTAATTATAATAGAGGAGAAGGCAGCCTTAAGATGATCAATAAAAATTCAAAATTGAAACGTTTCAAACGAGGTTCATCTTCAAACATAAATACAACTATAGGACTGAAGATGAACAAGTAAACCCTTCGAAAAGTCTCAATTTTTAATTTTTATTGAGCATCTAAAGGCTGCTTTCTTCTCTTTTATAATTACAACACATCAGCAACTCACTTCTTTCAATAATATTTTAAACAAAAACATAAACCAAAGCATGAAAAAAGAAGTTAGACTTATTTACATAAACTAAGAAGTTGTTGATTTATTTTTTTGTTTAAAAAAATTATTTATAAAAATAATTTTTTCCGCACTGCTATTTGTTTATTTTCTGACTTGTTATTGTACGAAAATCCCGTCTCTAGTTATAACATTTTATTGAACCGATAAATAGTTATAAGGAAATTTCTGGATACTTGATAAATTCCCAAGAAATTTTAAGAAGCTTTTGGGTTTTTTAACTTTTACACCTGGACTTTCCGCAAAGGTGTTGAATTCCAGTCAAGAGAAAGGTTCGGATATTATCTTCGGGTTTCTATTTATGAATCTAACGGGGCTTCAACGTTTTCTCCCATTGTTCAAAATTGTTTTCGTTTGTTATTTACCAAACCTGTTTTTTTTTTTTTTTCTGTTTATCCAAGACTTGAAAATATCATCATTTATTCATATGAAATTTTTTTGATTATTTTAGGTTTATTTCTATATAAGAGGAGTTCTATTATTAATATTTTGTTTTAGAAGATAAAATTGAAACCTCAATATCTGGGTCAAGCTCCATGTACAATACAATGCTTCGCAAAATAAATTAGATTTCTCTGATTTCAAAAATGACCTGAGAATTATTAAATATTAATCCAGAAAAGAATTTAATAAAATCATTTTGGGGAGGTTTTCATTTATTGCCCAGGGATATATTTCTTAAATATGATAGTAGCATTTTAGGAGATTAAAAAATTCTATTTTTATTTATTAAATAAAATATTTTTAATTTTTAAATTATTTTATAAAAAATTTTTTTTTTTTTTAATTTAATTTAAAATAATTTTTTTAAATGTATAAAATATAAATAATAGATGAACTTTTTTTTTTTATAGAACGTATTTTTTATTTTAGCGTTTTATTTAAAAAAATTACGTTTCCATCACTTAATCTGTTGTCTTCATCAGGTAACCTCAAATGTGAAATAAAAAAGAAATGGCAACTAATTTAGATATTGATAATTTTTTATGGGAAAGGTTACAGAATAAGTGGGTGAAACGTAAGTTTTTTTTTTTTTTTTTGCTAAATAACGTTCATTATTATTTGTTAAGAAAGATGAACTTTTAAAAATAAATATGTTAAGAAGAAAGAAGAGATTAAATAAAAAATATATTTTTTTAAGATTTTCCTCTTATATAAATAAATATTCTTGAATATTATTTATAAATACAAAAAAGATAATAGATTCTAGAAATAGAGAGTAAATAAAATTTATTATGTTACTCCACAGTGTTTCTCAACCTTTTTAAATCGCACTCAACATTTTTAATAATTTATGGCTATCCAATAAAGAAAACGAGAAAAAACATTTTTGATCTTAAATAATTATAAAAAAAAATTAATTATTTCATTTAAAATCATAATTTTCTCTAATTTGAAACTGAATAAATGCGCAGTGATGGTTCCTGAATTTTTTTTTTGAATATTCACTTATTTATATATAAGTATATATCACAAGGTTATTTATAATATAAACAACTAAATATAAATATATATATATATTATATTTAATGACTATATGGCCCCAGAAGCCGAAAAGACTAAAAATAAAAAAAATGAAAATAAAATTTTAGATATATATATATATTCTTATTTTGTTTACACTATTTTTTTTTCATGTTTTTGCGCCCAAAAACTTGAGATTTCTGCCTGTTTTTTTTTTTTTTTTTTTCTTATTGACTGCTAATATATTTTTTTAATAAATTTATTATTTAAGCACATAGCATTTATATATAAATATATATGACAAGGTTATTTATAATATAAACAACTTTATGAATATATTATATAGTTTTTAAAGACTGATCATGTCACCGGATAGACTAAAAAAGTTTTTTTTTTGATTTACCAATAAATTTCACTTGCCTGGTAGTAAAATAAAGTAGATAAGTAAGAACATCGTTCTCATTTTATCAAGATGCGTGAGTAAATTTTTATAGAGAAAATGAAATGGAAAACAAGCTTAGAGGCTTTCAGCTATTTCCAAACACACGAATATTTTCTAGTCACCTCTCCCAATTTGTCATTGGCTTTTATCTATTTATATAGGTATATATATAAATATATATTTAATTATTTTTATGATATTAAATGCGAAAACAAAATAAACAAATTTAAGCTTTATTTAGTTGCATAAGAATGTGAAAAAATTTTTTTGATAAAAAAAATTAAATTGTTATCAGGGGTGTAACCAATGAAAGAAGAAAGGTGAGGCTCCCCGAGCTCAACTTAAATCAACAAAATAAGCTATATTCTTTTATTAAAAAAAAGGTCAAAAGAATTCTTAGGAAAATTTTCTGGCACAAAATTGAGTCTATTTAAAAAAAGGCAAAATTTTTTTGGAATTTTTCACGTGCCCCTCGATCCCTTCCTAAGTTATTTTTATAATCTAAAATACGATAAGTGGGTTCAATTTTTTATTATATTATTTCCAAAAAAAAAAAAAATTCTAGATCTTTTTCAATGAATTTTTGCTATTGAATTGGGACTTTTTAATCGTCAGTGGCAACCTCCTAAATAGTCCTCTAAGTACTATAACTAATTAGATATAATCGCATAGAACCATTATTAGATAGTAGATTCGAAGAGGGCCAGTAAGGGGGAGCGATGACGATCCGCAGTTGTTGCGCATGCCTTTCTACCAAAGAGGGATAAAAAAACATCCACTGGCAAAAGTTGATAAAAAATATAAGTAACTAGTGTTTATGAGTTGTGCAGATAAAAGTAATAATAAAATTATCCAACTGTAATGTTGTTGGATCAATGTTTTTTTAATGTGTAAGTACTGTACATAATACATGATAGGGTAATGTGTGATGATGATCACATTACAAGTTAATTGGATTTTGCCCTTCTCTCAGTATTACCTAAATTATGGAATAATTATCTTTTACAAAATTGATAGTTGGCTATTTAAAATGGACTTTAAGAAAACTTTTAAAATGTTTTAATAGAGTATTTTAATTAGTAAATTGTTATTAAAATTGTGAAATAAAATAAAGTGATGTGACTATTACAAAAAAAAAAATAGAAGATTTAAATTCTAATTTAAAAAAAAAAATGATAAATTCTATAAAAAATTATTCATTTATGAGATAGGGGGAGTGGAATATACAAACAGTTTCAAAAGAAATAGGACGCTATCTTGTTTTATCTTAATGGATAAGTATAAGAGTTACATCAAAAATACAGTAAACACCTGATTAATTAACCGTCTGACATACAAAATTTTTCCCATCGCATGTTTGCCTCAAGATTTGAAATTATTCTCGAGATATGAACTTTTACAATATTTTCAACAATTAAAATACGTAATTTTGTTTAAAACTATTTTGGTAAAGCTTTTGTGAAAATGTCACAATAGATGCCCCTTTTTTAAACTTATATTTATTGAGTAATTTATTGCAATAACACATAATAAAATTACAAAATGCTGTATTAATTTTTCTAAGTAGGTTATATTTAAAATCTAAAATAATTAAAGAATAATATAAATAATAAATAAAATGAATAATTTCTACAAAAAAAATAAAAAAATTTATTTATTTATTTTTTTTTCTTAAAAATCCAAGTCTGGGAACGAAATCATTAAATGATTTCCCACAAGATAAAATGAAAAACTGGATTTCGAGATACGAACTGCAGACGGGAACGAATAAAGTTTAATCCGAGGGCCCGGTATATCATCAAATTTTTTAATAATCATGAAGTTTATTATTTTTGCATTTTATATACTTCTCATATGAAGTAGAAACAAAATTCCAATTTCTTTTGAGATGGATAGTTGACAGAAGTTGACAAAATATTGTTTTTTTTTTTTTTTTTTTTTTTTTATATATAATAAAAACTAAAAAAAATCCTTTTACCCTTTTTCTATATTCGTTATTTTGTTTTTTTAAAGGCCTTTGTTTTCAAGTGTTTATTTAACTTAAAATTGCCAGATGCTCTTTACTATATAATTTTGTCAATGTGCGTAGTGAAGCGAAATTTATTTTCAGATTTATCCAAATTGTCTTGTTTTCGATACTTTGAATAGAATGCGAAATGATTATTAAATGGTAATATAAAATTTTAATTTAATTCAGTGATGGATTCTCTAGAAAGATAGATTCCTTAAGAATTGGTCTAATCAATAAATTTTTTTATTTAATAATAAAATTTTATTTCAAGTCTTTTGGCCCAATCTATAAATTTATATAAACTCAGAGACAAGAGTTTTTTAGAATCAGAGGACATCAATTCTTGGCAATTCGCTAAATACCATCCTAGAGTATTTTAGGAAAGTAAAGAAAAAAATTAAATTGGATATCCCAAAGACAATTTATGATTTAATAAATTCAATATGAATTATGATTTTTATTAATTTTTTTTTTTTTTAATAAAAAAAATCCATTTCTTTTATAATTCAATATTCAAGGGCATTGTTTTGATTACTTTATAAATATTATTCGTTTGTTTTTAAAATTATTCTTTTTAGGATTATTACACAAATAAAATTAGCATTAGTTGTTTTATTATTATTTTTATAAAAATGTGATTTTATGAAAAAAATTTTTTAAGTTGTCCTATTTTCAAACCATTAGTTAAGAGAGTGCGTGACCTTGGCATGATCATATAAGTTTGAAAATGTGTCAAGGGAGTTTGAGGTTTGAAGGGCTAACCATCAAACTTTCTACCCGACTATGAGTTTAATTGTAAAGTTTGAAAATGTATGTATTCACTAAGCCAGACATACGCTACGACTAGTTTGAAAGTGAATGAGCTTCAATTATTTTAATTTTATATTAGGAATAAAATGTCTAATTCAAATTAATCTTTTCTTCATTTACAATAAATTATTTAATATAATTATATTTTGAAGAAATAAATCTTAATATTTTTTTAAAATATTTTATAAATTTATTTTATTAAAAATAGATGAACTTTCAAAAAGAGTAATTAGCTTAGCTGGCAAGCAAAACTGTAGCAAGCAGGGCAGGAGCTAGAATATTTTTTCAGGGGGGGGGGGGTATAAACAATAAATTTATATCAATATGGATAAAGATCAATAAATATGCTTTTATTAAGTTTTATTTGATATAATATTAAAACAAAGTTGTTATCTAATAATAATAAAAAAACAATTATGTATATCCTAGTAATAAATCATTTATAGTTCGAGTTTAAAATAAATTTTTAAAGGATTGTTAGATAATCATTTCAATTATTATCAAATATACAATATTATCAGTATTAAAATAAATTTGACAAACGTTAAATTTTTGTAAGTTGAGTTAGCGTTTCTGATTAGCCGTCGAAAAATTTCTAGTTTAACAGAAAAAGGATAATTTTTTTAATTTTACAAAATTGATATATACCCTGGTATTACGTGTTAGGTAAGACCCTACTAAGCGAGCATAAATGGAATCAGCTTAATTCGAGTTTAGATCCTCCAAAATTAAAATAATTAAACAAATCTTTTTTCAATTTTTTAGACTTATTAAATTGAATCTGAAATAAATTAAAAAAAAAAAATTATTTTTAATTTTCCATACTAATCAAAGTGATGGTTCAACAGCGTAATTGTGGGTACGCTTAAGTTTTACTATAACTTTTTTTTTAATGCTTAAATATTTATAAATTAAATAAATCAGCGTTCAGGAAGTTTTTTTTTTAGCTTTTTGGTTACGCCTTCTTTATTTTAAAGAGCGAAGGTTAATATTTAAATTCAAATTTAATTTATGAATACAGTCTTTGATCGTTTGTCATATAAGCATAACTTTCCTTCACATCTAAGATTCACTTCGCTTGCTTACTTTTTTTTTTTTTACTTAATTTTATTTTAGTTTATTGAGCCTTTTTTTCTTTTTTTTTTGTGACACCTGATATAGACTATTGGTAGGAAAACCAGAAAAGTAGTTCAGGCCCTGTCTGAATCATGATTTGTATCGTATTAAGATAAATTACCTAAATAGAAAGTCAAGTATAATAAATTTCATAATTTTTTTTGAATATTATAAATTTGTCACTTGAGATTTTTACATAAGTTGCCTAATTATCTCTTTATGATTAGTCAAAACTTTCTCTTGTCCAAAATGTGTTAATAGTAATAATACATAATTATTTTTGATTGGAAGGCCACAAAATAAGATGTTTTTCTTTACTCACTCATATTCTCCCTTTCTATGTTCTCAGATCGAAGTAGGATTCAGAGATGAGCCGACTGGAAAAAAAAACGAAATTAAGTAAACATTAAAAATGAAATTATAAATTAATACATGGCACACACACACACACACATACTAAATTAGTGCAGGATAGAGTTAAGTCAACCTGGAGCGACCAAACTCTAGTCTAGAGAAAGAATGATAATTAAGGTTTAGCAACAGGACGACAACAATCCTTGGCGCAGTTTAGGTATAAGAATTCTCAAAGTTCACAATTTTTTCACTGGCATTAACAAAAATTTCTAAATAATGTAAAATTCAATCAAATTTTAATAAATTTTCCTGCAGTATTTAAAAAAAAATTTGAGAAAAGTAACGCCGCCCCTATAAGTCAATTAAGGTGTCCCAAGGAGCCACCTAAAAATAGTTAATGGATCGACAATTTTCTCATTATGAAGTGAATGAGATTTTTATTAATTCCATAAAATTTTCCTATATATGTGAAATTAATAATCACTTTAATCTTTTGTATGTTATAAGAGCTAACACAATGTGGAGTGAAAAGACTCGAGACTCGCCACTACATGTCATCACCAATCAAATATTCATGTGATTTTTAAAAAGTACAAAGTACCTTCAAAAGATCATGTCAAATTTTCAAATTTTCAAATTGAAGAATAAAATCAATTTTTGAAGAAAAAATGTTTTTTGATTGCTAGTCCCGGGAGTTTTTACTCCATGTAGTATTATCAGCATCAACAAATTTTAGACATTTAATAATAATACTAATTTCATTAAATAAATCAAAATATCAAGTATACTACTGATTGTATTCTTTCTAAATATTCGTTATAGAATCGATACTATACTTTTAAGTTTTTTAATATATTTGCCAACATTCTATAGTTGAAAATACTAAAAGAAAATGATGTTGTCTGTATTTTGTTCATATTTATCAGGAATTTTATATTTGAAATTAATCTTCAGATCCTGGCTATAATTTTTTCTTAAAACACAATATTTATCATGAAGGTCTTCTATTATTTCGACGAACTGAACCGCATTCAATGATTTATAATTCCAAACCTGTTTTATTCAATGGCGTTTGGTAAATAATTCATATTCTTTTACATGAGTGTTTACTATATAAAAACTAAATATAAAAAATTTCTATAAATAGTCAAGAAATTAAACGTGAATTGTATTCAGATGGGAGGACAAGATGGCTGCTATTTTACTCCCCCCCCCCTCACCCTAAAAATAAATATTAAAAAAAATAAGAAAAAAAATCTAGTAAATAAATGTAATCGAAGTAGACATTTTTTTATCAGCAGAGTGGTTGTGAGAGTATCCGAGAGAGAGAGACAAAAAATATTTATATTATATCGTTAGATACAAATTCAAATGACTGACGAACTCTGAAGGCTGAAAATGAATCATATGTCAAGAGAGTAAAAAGTGTTTTAAAAAAAATATCATCGGAAATGTCCTAGAAAAAGTTCAGTTTTTTATTTCGGCTAAGTGGAAGTGTATTTAATTTTTTAAGGGAAAAAAAAGAGCTCATAGATGAGAGGACAATTCCCCACCCTCTTTCTGTCCCCAAATGAGTAGTAGATGAATTAATAATTTTATTCACTTTTCAAAAAGTTAATCAGCAATCATTTTGTTTGGTTTATGATCATGTAAATAAAATATTTTTAATGATTGTTGATTTGTCGTTTGAAAACTGTATAAAATTATAAATTTCATCCATTTGTTCTAACAACAACATTGATAATAATATGAGGGGTGGAGAGGCGAAACTAGCAATGTAATTTTTTTAGGTGAGGTGGAATAGTAAAAAATATCGACAAATACTTCACAATCAAGTTTATAATTCACAATTATGAAAAGGAAGAGAAAAAGAATCTCAAAATGCAAACACATAATTATTAATTAATTAATTCATTGGTGCTATCCAATGTTTAAAATATTATCTAAAAAATATACCATTATTAGAAAATAGATTCTCTAAAATTCAAATATAGCTTAAAAAGATTAATCCGAGCTCGTTAAAAAAAATTTATTTTATAAATTTTTTGATTTCGGAATGTTTCTAAAATCCGTTAGTATATTCAATGCGGGTGTGATATGATGTGTAAGAAAATTTTTTTATTTAATTTGTTAAATTTATTACTGAAATAATAAAAAAAGATCCCAATTTAATCTATTTATAGTTCTTCTTAGGAGCTCGCTTATAATAAATGACACTCAAAAATGAAAAAAAATTAATTTAATAAATATGATCTTTGAATTAATAATTCAAAGATCATTTCACACTTGATTTTTTTAGAATATACCTTTAATCTGTATTTAAATAAATTAGTATTATTTTTAAATAAATACGAAAACCTTTATAAATGATAATCTATTAGTTTTTATGAATTGTCAAATTAATTATTAAATTAGGAGTCAAATAAAGAAATTATAATAAACTCACCATCAATAATTATAATAGAAACAGAATTATAATCTAAAACGAGTTCACAAACACGTAAAAAATAACTTAGAAAAGTCGCTGGCTCACTGATCGAATGGAAACGTCTCAACAAACTAAAGAGTATAAATAAGAGGGAAGGCGCGCGCGTTCGGAAAAAAAAATATTAGATTCTCTAATTTATAAAGAAAAATAATTTTAAATAATATATTTTGTGTTTCTATGAATTTATATTATTAAAACAATACATTTCTTTTAATGTAATAAATATATTAAGAAATATTTATTTATATTTTTTTTTAATTTGATTTAATCTGATTTAGTATTCTTTTTATTTTCAAATTCGATGCTCACTTTACGTCAGTAGGCGGAATTGTTGTTATTATAAATAGGCTAACTGTAATGATAATTAAAACTCTATGGTTTTTACAAGATGAGGTAAGTTTAAATTCCTATTTTAAATTTCTGGTGTGACTAATCATATCACAAAACTTATTTTTATAAAAATATAAAATTTCTCAAAGCACGCAACAGGCAGGCTATTAACCATAGCATAAAACTCTTAAGTAAATATTAAGTGGATCTCGGAAAATATAGGGATTCCTCATACAATAAATAATATTGTACATTGTTTTGTATTGAGAAATTAAATGACGGCTCAATACAGCATAAGAGTAATGGTAAACCCATATATTTATTTGTAAAATTTTTAAATAAAAGTATTAGTTATCTGAAATAAATTTGAAGTTTCAGGACATTTGAATTTCTATATTTATTAAAATTTGGATATCCTGATATTGACACAAGTCATTTTTTGGGAGGAAGAAATACAAGAGTGCTAACGAAATTTTGCTTTTTTTTAGTCTCTGGACATCTGAGACCATACTGATTTGAAAAGATACAGAATATATTTATCCATATCATTTGGTATCCAATTAATTTAAATAAATTTCCATCGGACTATCTAGGATCCGAACCCACACCCCTTGGTTTTTAAGGTTGTCAATATTGACAATGTCCCCCACTGAGGGGGAGGACGAATTTTGACAATATGGATTCAACTTTAAATACCTTGCTTAAAAAATGTTTTCCTTTATTTGTTGGAATTTTTTTTATAAGACTTTATTTTGCCAACTCAAACGAAATTTGCTAACATTAAGCGATCTTGGGGAGGGGATTCCCTCTCACCTATCCCCTGTGCATTTTCTGCCAAAAGGTAAAAGAAAAACCTCCTATATATAAAAAAAAATAAATATATATTTCAAATCAATTTGTCAATAAACAATTTCGGTGTGTTTAAAAATTATATAACAAAAAAAGACAAAATTAATGAGAGTTGCAGAAAAAATTTTTAAATAAAATTCCTTCTTTTTTGATAAAAAGAAAAAAAATAATAAATAAA
>JAAAKE020086655.1:0-21920 GCA_010014785.2 Anisolabis maritima | reverse complement strand
TTATATTTTATTGCTGTTCGAAAGCAATTTGATCGGATACAAGAATCCAATGAAACAATGCCAAATTTCTAATTTTTATTTTCATTAATAAAAAAAAAAAAAAAAAAGCCAAGAACTCATCTCTTTCCTCCAGTCTCCAGACTATTCTACCTAACGGGGAAATAAAAAGTTAGAGCATGCACTATCTAGTGACGGAGTTCCGAGAGACCTCTTGTTTACAAAAAAAAGTACAAAAAAAAAGAATATAAGCTAAATCTAACAACATGAAATAATAAAGCAAGATAAGAAAATACAGTTGGTCCATGGACAATTTCGTGGTTTTTCACAAATAGAGAAAATATAATCAAATTTTTCGTTGTCATTTGTATTATTCAAATAATATGATAAATATATATTTGTTCATAAAGTCAAATTCTTAAAATAGTTTTTTTTTTAAGTATTCGACTCGACTTTACTGGACTGGACGGATAAAAGTCAAGCTTTAACGACGAATACCTAAAATGAATTTTTTTTTTAATAAATAAAAAACTCAAAGAAATAGGTTTGGCATCCAAATTAATTTATTTTGTTGTTCATTAAAATATTATTTTTGTGATTATGATTCTGATATCAAAGATCCGAATATTTCGAAGGCATTTGATATACTTTTTCATTAACGGTTTCTAGTCTTATGTCATATCAATTATTTAACTATTACGAAAATTCACAATTTGAGTTTGAGCCACGGACTATATGGAAAGAATCGCAAATTATATGTGTGATGGTTCAAATTAAATTTGTATGTGGCATGTGAGTGGGAACTGCTGATGAAGGAATGCCCATAATGATTCCAAAAAATTAGGAAACAATTATTAAAAAATTTTGAAGTTAGAAAATTCATAGGATTTTAATTAACAATTACTAAATGCCACGTACCAACTGTATAAATTCATATTAACCATTTAATCATATATCAATATTAATATTTAAAATTTAATTGAATTTAAGTGCATGATAATGAAATTCTGAAAACTATAAAATGAATTTTTATTTTGCTTTTTACATATTACTATTTATAAAATAAGTGCGAGCGAGCGAGGAGTTAAGTCTCGATGAGATGGTTTTTAATTTCTGAATAAGAAATTATCTTTGTATGTGATGAGATTATTCAAAAGAATTTTGAAAAAAATTGAAATATTAAAGACCGTCAGAAAAAACTGATATTTATATTATGCCTTAAACTTTCATGCTCCAAACTCAAAAGTTTTCTTGACTTAACAAGTCTTTCGCACGCAAATTATATTCTATTTAGTTAAAAGCGGATCCTAGAGGGGGCACAAAATCTCCCCTTCGGAATTAAAAATTGAATAATAATTTTAAAAATTTTAAAAGCAATAAAAATTTAATGGAAAAAAATAATTAAAAAAAAAATTGTCTTCTTCAATGTCAAGATCCGCTTTATTAAAAATAGGAGACTCAGATTTGAAAAAATATTTATTTGTAAACAGCCAATGGAATAAAATGGCAAAATAAATTTTTTATTTTATTCTTTGTGTTTATTATAAATTAATTTATTATTATTATTATTCAATTTGGTATGAATTCATTAAAAATGACTGATTTAATAAATATGAGAAACTTATTTAAAAAATAATTTTATAAATAAAATTTCATTTAAAAATTATAAAAACTATATGGGGAAGGGAGTGAAGCCCCCTTTACCTCCCCATACCTATTTCTATAAAACTAGGAGGAGGGGGTATGTAAATACCTCGATAATCCATTTCCATCGAATCGCTCGAAGAATTCTGAAATAGAAGCCCTGAAGCTAAAACCCCACCTTTTTGTTCAATATCTATTAGCTAAATGATTGCCAATGAGCATATACCTCATAACTTGAATACTCGAAGATCTCAGGAGAGCAGCCAGGTAACCTAGCCTAAAGAGGAAGAGAATTTTTGGGCCTAACCATGTGTGTGTTTTTGAGGAAGGATAGGAAAGGATAGGATTAAGAGGGTTATTTTCAATTTTAAACTAAAATTAATTCAATTCAATTAAACTAAAATTTGAATTTTGGGAATAATAAATTCTTATAAATTCAATTTTGAAAAATCCATAATGTTCTTTTTATATATAAATTAATTTTTTTTATTATTTATTTATTATATTTTTATTTTATTTATATATAAAATAACATAATGCAGTACAATATGTATATTCGGAAAAAATGAGAGAAAATTAAAAGAAAATTAGTTTAATATGAAAATTTCTAAATTTTGATTTAAAATAAAAAATTAACTTTTAAATGAGTAGAGTAAAAATGAAAATAACCAGTCCGTAGATAAGTGTACCCAATCACCGCGCATTGCAATTGTACCATGAGAGGCGTTTTTTTATATATAAATCAAATTTATTTTTATTATTTATTTATTTAATTCATTATTTTTATAATTTATATATAAATTAACAACTTCACGTGGAACATGTGCAAATGAGAAAAAATTTAAAAAATAATCAAATACTATTGCCGTTAAGATGAAAAATGAAAATTGGTTAATTACTTTTATTAATGTAATATCATGGTAAGAATCAAAATATATATCAATTAATTTTTTTGTATTTACCGATTTATGTAAAAGACAGGCTCTAATTTTCCAAAATGAAAATAGATTGGGAATTGCTTGATCTACAAAATTTCTGTGTGCGTGTGTATGTTTAATGCTATTTCTAAACTAAATTTGAAAATGGCTAAATAAATTTTTGATTTTAAATTAAAACTTTCAAAAGCCTATCTTTGTTCGTAAATTAATTTTTGAATGAGATTTCAAAAATTCAATGTTATTTTTGTAGAAAAAATTTAAAATTTTCTTTTTTTTTTTTTTTTATTATTCTATTGTTAATTATTACAGATCTACATGATGATTGAACATTGCCAAATTTTCGTCAGTCAACTAAAGATGAGCGATTCTTTGGGAAAATTAGTTAGTAACAGGGCATAGTTTGAAGATTATCTAAATTGAAGAACATAATATTGTATTAATACATATTTTTCCACTACTAAAAATTTGAAAAAAAAAAAAAAATTTTATGGTTTATATTATTTTTAATTCTTAGGAGAAGAAATATGTATATTTACAATATTACTCTTGAAATTAGAATGTCTCCAACCTAAAATCTGATTTTAGTAAATTTCAAAAGAAAATTACTTGTATTTAATTGTCTGCAGAAAATTTAAGAAGTATTCAACTCAAGTGAAACTGCACAGTTGTTGACCCCTAGATTAAAATCTGAGTCTCCTTTAAAATAAACGCTGGCCTTACTTCAAATTACTCCAGAAGTGAAGCTCAGTAGTTACGCCAGAAGAGAAGTTCAGTCAATAATCGAATGTCGCCAAATTAATCTCAGGAAAATAGACTGCGACCTAAAAAAGTGAAGGAAATTAATAAATTGATTATTAGGTACTAGACTAGACTATTCCATATCTTGATTTTGTTGATTTCAAAAAAAATATTAAATGAATGTCAAAAATAAATTTTTTTAAATATTAACATAGCATATAAATGAAGAAAATATTAATTATATTATTTGAATAGAAAATTAAAAATTTTTTTTTTTGATAAATAAATTTTTAAAAAATAATAAAATTATACTTACGATACTCGAAGAATAAATCATTCCAATTGTTAATTTCCATCATCTTATAATAATAATACTTCCAAGTTTTGGAATAATTTAACAGATAAGGTCTCGCACTGAGGAAAGAAACAAAGTAGAAATATAATATAAATAAATCTTAGTAAATTTTTTTTTTCTTACCTTAAACTAAATGATTAATCTCTTAATATGAAATTATTAAGTAAATAATAAAATAATTTTCTTTTAAAGCTGAATGAAGGACTATTTCTTTGAAATATGCTTTGAGAGAAAGCCTAGTAAGGTGAAGAGGGTCTAGATATTGTGAGCGAGAAACATCGGTATATATGATCTAGGAAGGTCTGAAAAAAATAATTTATCATTTAGTAAATTTTATTAATATTATTTCATAAACCTATTTATGATATAAATAATTTATTATTTTTTCAATTTATTAATATATTATAAAAATTTTTTTGATATATCATTTTACTTTATAATTAATAAGAACCGCTCCTTAATAATGATATTTCATTAATATTGACAAGAGAGCATTCACATATTAAGTAAAAAATTACATGAGGAGCATTTTTGCTGAACCAGTGATTAATAATAACTTGAAAGTTACTGAAAACAGACGAAAATATCTAGTCAAATGCAAATTAGTTCTTTTTTTCTGGCTAAAAGTTAGGCAACCCAAATCAACAACTTTTTTCAATTAATTGTTCCAGAGCTTAGAGCTGACAAAGCATGCCCAGTTGTTAATTTCTAGGGAGATTTAACAACTGTGTTGTCCGCCTTGGAGCAATTAATAAAAAAAATCCATTAGAGTTGTTGATTTGGGTTGCCTACCTTTCAGAAAGAAAAAATGAACTTTATACCCTATGGTAAATCACATCTTCCAAATTTTTTAAAATCAAATGAAAAATAAAAATAGAACAGGAGTCGGACTTCGCATTAATTATTATATAAATATAAAGAGAAATGAAATATATATATAAGTAGCTATTAAGAGAAATAAATAGAATTTTCAGAGGGTCTGGGGGTTTGGAGATCCAAAATGGGTGGCCCAAGTCTGGCTGAATAGCTAGTTATTATATAAATGTTAAAATAAATAAAATATTTATAAATATGAAGAGAAATGAGAAGATTTTTTGGGAGCTTTAGAGATGGAAATATCGCCGCCCAAGTCGGGCTAGACAGCTAGTTATTAAATTAAATGATAATATATTTAAGTATCATGGGTAATGAAAAATTTTCCGAAGGTTCGAAGAGATAAAATCCCTCATGGACCCCCCCCCCCTTCTCTAGCTGCGCAGCTAGTTATATAAAATGTGAGAGAAATAAAATATTTTTAAGTAATGAAAAAATATTTTTGTGATTTTTGGCGAGTGAGTTTCCAGTTGGACCATCTAAGTCGGATTGCACAGCTAGTTATATAAATGTAAAGAGAAATAAAATATTCACAAATAACAAGAGAAATTAAAATTTTTTCTGGGGTTCAAAGAGAGAGCCTTTCGTGGGCCTCATAAGGCCAGCCTAAGGCTGGGCAGCTAGTAAATAAAAATAATTAGCCGGATATTAGTGAAGATGCGTCTCCTCAACTGGGGATGGTGGGGGGGAAATAAAGCGTCGCTTGACTGGCCGGCAAAGAGGAAGGCGTGGGTTGGAAATTTTCTATTATTATTAGAAAAAAATTCATTGTTAAATTGTGAAGAATTACGCCCAATTGTTAAAGGTGGCGTGATGTTAATTATCGAACTCGACAATTAATTAAATAAAGGGTCATGTGATAATCAGAGATAATACTAAGTCGTATTATACTTTTACTTTATTTGGAATAATAAGAATGAAAAATGATATTTTTTTAATTTGAATATAAAAATTCATAAAACTAATTAAAAAAATCATCTTATATTCAAAATAAATAAAAATAATATAAAATTTACCTGCTATTTCGAGGAGCCGGGGGAGGAGGTGTTTATGGCTTCTTAGCGTCCTCTCGACTGGCAGCGGAGGGGTGGTAAGGCGAGGCGACGCAGCAACGCAGACAGACCAATTAGAGAGGTGAGGGCAGTCTGCTGGTCTTGCAGAGGGGAAATGACCTAGAAAGAAAAGAACCCCATTGTTAAAACACTAGAAATTTACTCCCACTCTATTGGTGAGGGGTAGATGGAGGTCGATCGGTAGAGAGGGGTGGGTAAAGTCTACTGCTTTTGTAGAGGGGAAGTGGCCGAGAAAGAAGAGAACTTCATTGTTGGAATGCAAGAAATTTACTCCCACTCTATTGATGAGAGATAGATGGGGGCAGACAGGTTAGGGAGAGGAGGGCAGTCTGCTGGTTTTATAGAGGGAAAATGGCCAAGAAAGAAGAGAATTTCATTGAAATTTTTGTTGCCAAATTGATTGTAAATAAATATTGGAAAGAAATATTTTCCTAAAAGATGTCAACATTTAACTCTTGATTTTCTAATAGAATATTAATAAGTATCATTTAATCCAGAATTTAATCCTTTACAATTTATCTAATAAAGACTATATTATACGAGACAGTGTTTTGGATTTATTTAAGAAAAACTAAAAAAATTTCGCTGCTCTTTCAAGATTGAACTCTTCTCGGGGGGGGGGGGGGGGCTTAAAATTTTCATGTTCAGATATAAACTAAAACAATCAAAACAATTTCCAGCATTTCTCTATTTCCCACCAAAAAAACTTTCTTTTTTTTTAAGTATAAATGAAATTAAAAAAATATTTTACATATTATCTTGGGAGAGATAATTACACTCTTTGACACAGAGCAGTTTATAACGCGTTTTCCATTTGGAAAATGCGTAAAATAGCCATTCCATAATCCTTCCAAACAATGATAACGACACATTCCCATCTTCCCTGTTCTGCAGAAGAGAGGGAGACTACGCCCAGGGCTCGTTCCTTGTTGAATGATTCAATTGATATTAATTTGATATGTATGATATATATTTCATTTATAAGAATTTTAATCCAAAGGACAAAACATTTAAAATATAACCATAAATATCAACGCTAAGAGCATATTTTTTGCATATGATTAAATGAGTAAGATCAAAACCAATAATAATCAGAAAAGAAAGCAAAAATTTCCAAATGAGAAAACATGTTGATATCCTCAGAACGATGAGGGGAAATCTATGCTCAGATTCAGCCTATATTAGTGCGCATAACCCTAATCGACAAACAAGTCCAGACCTGCCTATTGAGGCATTCAAAAGAGTCAAATGAATTGGTCGGGAGTAAAAACAAATATTAAATCCAATAAAAAATTTTAATTATAATACAATAAGTAAAAGTAAATGGATTCCGAACTTTAATCATAAAAATACTTTGCACAACCGACAACCATGAGTCATTAGCTAAATTGGGATGAGGCAGGGATTATTATTTAGTATTTTGTTAATTCAAGTAACTCTGAAAGCTACTTAACTATATTTACTTTCATTTACTATTAAAATCTTTAAATATATTATAATGTATAGGCTTAATTAATATTTTGTCTATTCCTGCATTGGCTAACAATAATTACTTGCGAATACGTATATAACATAAATAACATAAATTGTCAAGTAACTATTTTTGCGCTTAACTAATGTTTAAATAAAGAATTATTATAAGGAGTGAAATGAAATTTACTTAAAATTGCCTTAAAGTTGAGGAGAAATGCTATTTTTTTGAGGAGCGAAGCGCAGAGAGGTCCGCCATCACGGGAGACCATGTTGCTTATGAAGAGAAGAATAAATAATTAAAATTTGGACAAGGGGTAAGCTTCTCCTATCAGAGCCGACGCTCAACTGTGCTTACCTAATGAAGAGAGAGCAAATTTTGGCGCCACAAGAGGCTTAGACTCGGTCACAAGCTGCTCCCCCCTCCCTTCTACTAGAGTGGACTCTGATTGGCCTAGGCTCTAGAGAAATAGGAGAGTGACAAAAAGCCTATTTATTTTATTTAAAAAGTTATAAAATTATATGAAGAATTAGAAAATAATTTTAAATGAGAATTTTAAAGAAAAATCGTTTTATATAATTATATTATTTTTTGAATAACAAGATAGTCACTTTTTAAACGGGGAAAGAAGAAAAAATTAATTAGCGTGGATTTATTAGTTAAAGTTTGCTTGGTTAAAAATGAAAATAAAAATTAAATTAAAATACCCTGTGTGCAGCCTATATAAAAATTTTGTATCAAAAAATTTATTTTCCAATTGTTTAAGACAATGGGGAGGTAGCGTTGTGTTTTGGAGGTTAAGAAGGGCCATTTTTTAAAGCATTTTCAAATGGAAAAGGGGTATATCCTGCGCTCCATAGGTGGATACATGAAGGTATTTGATGCGAATCGGTCTGCAAGGGGCGGTAAAATAGTAGGTCGACAGGGTTCCATGCACGAAAGCCCTTCGGGGAAATAAAAGGGCACTCGGTAGGTAAGACTATACGGTCTGTCGGTATGAAATGATCTTTGAAATATATTAACTGTTATCTCCAGCAAAATTGTTTGGGACCACTTTAATGATGTATTTAGAGAAACTCGTTGCCATGGTAACAAAACAAATATTTTTAATTCTTATGTTTGATAATAAAGGAGATGCCTATTTAATTTTTTTGTAATTATAAATATTTTTCTTAGGATAAATTTGAAATCAAAAAATTGGTGGTACCACACTTCACCTCTCGCATTTATATATATTATTAAAAATTTTAAAATTCTCTATATTTTATAATAAAAAGTATACCTTTAAAAGAGCACAGAGAAAGCATTAAAGAAAAAAAATTTTTTAATAATTTTAATAAAGTAGTATTTTTTTTCTACCAGCGAAATTATCTCTAATATGTAATCCAAGATAAAAATCACGTACATTTATTAAGTTATTTAATATTTTTTAATGTTATTTTTAGAATAATAAAAAAAAAAGGCAAAATAATGAGAGAATAAATAATATAGGAGATATAAAATAAAGAGTAGTGGAGTCAGTAATATTTTTTTTAATACAATCTATTAACTAACGTTTGGATCATCAGTAGAATTGACATGGTATTAAAAAAATGTCTGTGCTTTTTATTTATTTTAATTACTAAAAAATTTCTATGAACTATATATAACATAATAAAGATGATTATTACCTTCACAAAACAAACGTTACCCTTCCACAATAAAGTAGTAAATGATCGAAATTCTGAAATTTAAAAAAAATATTAAAATTGAGATGACAACATAATAAAGAATGATAAGAAGATGAAATTAATTGACCATTAAAAGAAAGTAAAGAGGAAGGAATTATATTTATAATTAGATTATTATCATAAAATAATTCCTTGAATGAACATATTTTCTTCTTTTAAATATTAATAATTCCAAAACTACTCGCAAATCGAATTATATAACATATTTAATTAAGTGTCAAAAGGTTATATTAGACTTTTATTTTTAAATTTATTGACGGTTGTTAGCCTAAGCCATCCAGCTCATAAATTTCTTAAATAAAATATATTATTTACTATACAATACCTGAATTTTTTTAAATATATACAATATAAAATCATCATATTGGTCCTAACATTAAAAATATAAACATTTTTTTTTTAAATTTACATAGGGAACTTTCCTTTGGTGAAGAGGTTTTGACACTTATCAATAAAGATAACCTTCAAAGTCAAGAGATGTGGGTTCCAATTGGATACCAATTGATGTAAATAAATAAATAAATTCATATCGTGAAATAATAAATAATTGTTTAAAGTCTCAGATGCCGAAAAGATTATAAAAAAATTAAATTGGCTTAGTATTTTTTAATATAAGTATTTCTTTTTTTTATGTCTTTACGTCATCTGAGCCCATATAGACATTAAACGATATGTAACGTATTAAATTAGGATACAAATTATCCAGGTACTGGGGTACCCACCGGGTAATGAATGTAATATTTATAATATATATAAATTTGTTGGCATAAAACGCATAATATTTTATAAACAGTGAAAGCATGTCCGAAGTACTGGATATTTAATTGAGAATATTTATAAGTGGCTACTGCAGGCGAATTTTTAGGGAAGAGGGCGATGGTCTGATCGTCCTTGTTACTAGTGCGAAATTGTGATGGGCATCTAGTTTTAATAAAGTAGCCTATATAATTTCAATACTATCGTCATTATCAAATTTTTACAAAGGTTTCAGTTCTTTAATAGAATAGATTGATATTTATTAATTATTTAAATAAAAAAATGTATTTAACTTTTTTAGTGAAATAATTAAATTTTTATTGAAATATTACTATGCCTATTTGAATGTTTTTTTTTTTTTTTTTTTTTATGAAAATTTTCCGAATTTATTTATGTTAACTTCAATCTAACTTTTGACAGTTCATTATTTTACAGCCTTAATTCGATTTGAAAAAGGTTTTAGAATTATTAAACATTTAAAATAATAAAATTTTATTATGTGAAATATTTTTTCATGATCAAAATCTAAATATAAATAATTTGAAATTTTTTTAAATAAAGAATGATTGATTGATAGGTTAAAAGTCGAAAATGTTAAATTTATTTATTAAACAGGAGAGAGACATGAATTTATTATTCATATTTTGAAATAATATTTAAAATAAAATTTACCTTGATTAATTAAATAAGTATTTGAGAAGTTATCCCAAAATTTAAGACTAGTATGCATGTCAGGGAGGATACTATCTGCAACAAAAAGTTAAGTGCAGACTGTAATGTAGCATACATAGATGATTGGAAATAATATCTTCAACATTAAAATAATAAATAATTACCCCTGCAACTTATTTAAACTAAATAATCTCAAAATGGGAGTCATGGCTGGCTTATAGGGTGCTGGAAAATATTTTTTGAAAATAAAGAAAAAAAATTAAAAAACTTAAAAATTTATTTATTTTTTCTTTGTTATTTTCGCGTAGTTCAGGACTAGCTTATAAATGTGATAGAAATAGATGGAAAGGGTGCTCAAGGAATACCATTCTTAGCTAGGGCTGCCATCCTCGTACTCACCCGATTTGAATCCATGACTGTAAATTAAGAGATTTTTATTGAAGATAAAAAAATTATTGGTAGATTTGGAGACTCACCCAAGGAACCAGAATTTTTTGATATTTTTAATTATAAGAGGTGTAATATTTACTTTTAAAAGGTACATAATGAACTCTTAATATCAGTATTAAATGAAATTTATAGATAAAACTACACCACTTAATTGGATAATAATAATTTTATAATATTTTTAATATAGCCAATAACATCTAAAATTTAAGTAGAATAAAGTCGGTCGTGTAGAAAATATTTCTACCTCAATAAGTAGAGAGCAAAGATGATGATAAAAAGAAATGTTGGTTCAGTGAGTGTAAAAAATTTATCAGTTGGATGAACACTGCATTTTAAATATATATAAATTATTCTGCACAAAATTAATCAGTCATCAGTAATTATCAGACATGGCAATAATTTGGAAAACTAGATAGAAAATTGTTTGCCTCTGCATTGCACTTGTTGATAATGTCTGACAAAGGAAAAGAGATAATTTCAAATTTTTGTCTTTTATATTAAGAAGGACAAATAAAATTGCTAATTTTTGATAGAAGGAAATTCATTAACAGATGATTAGTGCCAGATGTTTCCGAGATTGTGTTCAACACTCATTCAGAGGGCTAAAAAATAAAATTTGATTAATTTTTTAACAATATTTATTGGTGTTCACCTCACAAAATTTTCTTTTCTCTTTTCCAAAAGAATAACTATATAGGCTATGTGGTATCAGGGTGAGATGAGGACCAACAAATATTGCTAGAAAAATTAATCTAATTTTTAATAAATTCTCCCTAATAAATTTTACTTTTTTTTAGCCTGCTGATGAGTTAGAAATAACCTCTCCTGCAATAATCAGTTGCTAATAAATATACTCTTGCCAAGAATCAACATTCTTATTTGGCCTTCAATATTCATTAAATTTTGGTATTGCAAATTTTCGTATTTAATTTTTGATATTATTACCAACATCAGTAAATAATCTTAAAAACAATCATAATACAAAAATAAGAGTAGCATATTCATATAACTTCTTAGTTAATGCTTAGCCATGGTTCTGAAAATCCCAACAAATTGTATATTATCAACGAGCTGTTTGATTACTCCATCATCAGAAATCTAAGAAAAATAGGATAAAAAATATCAGAAATAAGAATATTATCATAAATATAAATTCAAAATTATATCCCAAAACCAAATAATAATTGTATATTTTACGATAATTTTCCCCTTTTAATTTTCCCAACCCCCTTTAAATTCCAGTTTATTTTAAATTTTATGGCAACATTAAGACAATAAATAAACAATGATTGCCATTTCCTTATCGCATTTATACTAAATAAAAAAATAAAGCTTTTTGGTTGGTTGTGGAGCCAGATGTTATTAAGATAAACAAAAGAAGTTTCTCTTTCTCTGTATATGCATTTTAGATTAACCTTGTATAAATTTATATCTTTTCATGAATATGCTAAAAGGTCTTAAAGTTGTTTAATCGATTGTGATTTCTTGTGCGCTTCATTGATTTGCAACTGATATTTGCATTAAATTTCAAGAAAGAAAGCAAAAAGCAATATGTACATGCCTGGTTTTTTAAGGAATTTATTTAAATTAAAACAGTAATGAAAAAATTGTTTAAGTATATATATATATATAAAGAAAAATAATGTCAGAACAGGGCCTATTAATATAGAGCCAAATGAAATAGCAAGAAAAAATTAATATATTACCGAGTGATTGAAATTAGGTAAAAAATATTTTTCAAGTAATTTCAAATTTTTGCAAAATCTATGAATTATTAAAAAAATGTAATAACATTTTTAATATATTATGTATATTGTGAGTATATTTTTGCTGGTGGATCAAGTGACGCATAGCTCCTCCCTGGAGTCGAACCAAGAATCTCCAGCCTCTCCCGGGCATTCATTTGCACCATCTCAAGCAAAACCCATTTCTCCGAGTCTATCACAGAAAAGGTAGCCAAAGAGGTAAATAAAAATCCATATGTCATTAGAATGGCGAACGCGTCAGTCAGTTTTTAAAAAAATAATTTTGTTACAATTTACATAGAATATTTTATATAGACTACAGGAGGTTAGAACTAATAGCAGAGTCAATAATATATAGATTAAGGATCACCCATACAAGATGCCGCTCATACTTATTCCGATTTTCCTCCATTTCCTAATTGCAACTGCGGTTTTTTCTTCTGACAATCCGGAACATTTATTAATGAAGTGTCCTCTATACAAAAAACAGCGCATCATTTTCCAAAGATCAATCCAGCCCCACTTCCGTGACCCTTCTTTCTTCAATAAAATTCTAAAAAATCCATCAGAACTAATCGTTAAAGACACTCTACAATTCCCAAATTCTCATTTAATTCATCTCAACAATATATTCAAAGTGGATCCGAAGCAAACTTTATATTTATATATATATATATTATATTTACATTCTTTTCTTAATAATTTGCTTTTATTGTATAATATTGTTATTTTATAATGTTATTGTTTTAATCTATTTTGAAAATTTAGTATATTATGGAGTTTTACTTTTTACTGACTTTGTTTTCTACTAATGTTTTCTTTTATATTATTGTATTTTTGTTTACTAATTTATTTTTTATAATATATTGTATTAATAAATGTACAGGAGAAGGCCTCGTATCCGATCATAAAAATAAAAAAATATATATATATATATATTTTTATATGATTATACTTTTTTTTTATAAAATTAAATGAGAATAAAAAATATACAAATATCTGTTTCTAGCTTTTGGAGTGTTTACCCCTTTGGCTATTGATTTGTTAGTTTTATTTGCCTACCTAAGCAAATTAAAATTTTCTTTTAAAAATCTTAGGAAGGAGATTATTTATAAGCTTATTTCACCGTGAAAAATTTAATTTTTAATGAAACATCTTCAGTTTGGATAAAAATATATAAATTATACAAAGTCATTAGTAATTCTTATATATAATCGAATACAAATATTTAAAATGAAGATTTCGTATACATTCACATATTTTTTCACGAATTCTACATTTTATTCATAATTTTTCTAGTTTATATTTGGATACTAGACATCTTACAGAGCAACACCATATATCTCACTTTCTTGTTAAAATGAATTATGAATTTCGGTGGGAATGATCTGAAGCTCTAGATTCTTGACAGTTGGATGATTTACATCCTTCTAGTGACAACTATCAAATGCCTCGAAAATTTGAATCTGCTTAGTGAGTGGCGATATGAATTTTTTATTGAATCAATATTAATATCTATATAATCAACAATATTTATTTATATATAAACACGATTATACATTAAGTAACTTTGAACAATTTATTTTAATTCAAAATGAAGATGGTTTGAAAAGTTTCTCAATGCATATAAGTATATAAAAACCTTGTCAGTTCTTTTCCTTAAAATTAGACATAGGTTTAAAAATACGGATCAAAATTCTGAACGCCCTTTTTTTAAAGTGAAAAAAAAATGCATTTATTTACTCTAATTTAAAGAGTAACTGAATTATTTACTATTTTTTAAAAAGAATATGCAATGAAATATTAATTTACCATAATTACATTCCTGGCGAGCTAGGAGTGACATTTAGTTTTTTTTTTTTCCAAGTCAGTCTTTTTATTAATTAATGATGTGACAGGGCTTGCGTGGCTGACCGATCTATTCTTCATCACCTTTCATTTCAGATATTATATTATAATAAATTCTCTGTGTTTATAAATTAGAATGTGATCTATTTTTGTCTTCGAATTATCAGGTTCTGGAAATAATTGATTAAATATTAATAAATAAATAGCTCAATCTAAGCTGATCTTACAAATATTAATAAAATATTTGTAATAGAAAAACAAATTTATATCCCGTTGTGGGTATTAACAAATTTGAGGCCCAATTTTTGGCGAATTTTGTAGGATCGATTCAAATATGGTAAATATGTTAGTATTAAACAAGATCACTAGAGAATTCTCATATCAAAAAACCCTCCTCTGCCTGAACCTCTTGTGTTTGTTATAAAGAAAATTTATTGCAAATATTTGAAATTAATTATTTTTTCTCAATATGATTAGTTTCATTTTAATTTTCACAATTATAAATTAAATTAAAATTTTTTTATTAATTATATCTTGTTTTTTTTTTCAGGCTTGTTGGGGAGGTTCTCTTATTTTTTCTAAAAACTTCAATAGTGTTCTCGATGGATTAAACAGGTAAATAATTGTTTGGAATATATTAAACTAGGACATCTTAAAAATAAAACTCTCCTATGAAAAATTTCATTTAGAGCCTCAAATTTTTTCTCATTTATTACTTTTTAATTTTAGATTTAGGGACCTCCATAAATAGTAATTTTTATCTGATAATTGTTTAGAAGTATTCCCTTTGATTGTGGTATCTTGTCTCCCTGCCTATCTCATTGCTCTTCATTTGCACCCAAGAGGTTCAGAAATCTTGGCCTTTCCTTAACCGTTTTAAATAAAATTTTTCAAGTAAAAAAAAAAATAATAATAATTATGCTCTAATAACATTTAAAGATTATAAACTCATGAAATTATCTCCTATTATAATAAATTAAAATATATATTTAATTTAAAATTTTCAGGGCTGATTCCATCTCTTGGAATCCACATAAAATGCTTGGGGTTCCTCTACAATGTTCGCTTTTTCTCATCAAAGAAAAGGTAATATTTTTTTATTTTTAAGTTAGTAATTTTAAATGGCGAAATTTGGGTATACGGGGCCAATTTGTTAAAAAAAATGTACCAATTTATAAAATCTTTCAACCTCTAGACCCATAATGATTTGGGATTTTATGGCATGAAAGTTCGCTCGAATTTCAACCCTAAACCATTAATTCTGGTATTATATTAATATTAAATAAATACACAAAAAACCATTCAAATGGAATTTTAGAGTTGAAATTTCAGCTAACTTCTAAACTCTCATGTCTTAAAAAAAAAGAAAATAAAAATTTTAAATGCATTAGATGCTGTATATATATAGGTTTAAATGTCCAAAGATTTAAACACCGGAAGAAAGTAGGTACCTGATTTTTTCTATTTTCGACTTTAAGAATAATATTAAAATAGTAAAAAATAAAAAAAATTTGGAAATTGATATTTTCTAGAATTTTATAAAATTATTTTTCATTGATATAATATTAATTAAAATAAAAGTTCATCCAATAAAATAAAAAATAATGACTATATGACTAAATTAATTAAAGGAAAAAATTTAAGAGATAATTATAATGAATGTCCCATTCAATGTTATTCGAGCACATGTTCTTCAGACCACTTACATTTAGTGTCTAATCAAAACATCGACAGTGAATGTGCAAATTAAGAATCTATATCAAAAATTTATTTCAATTTTCTCCTACTTGCTGCTCCCAACTCTCATTTAATTAAGTGTGCATCCAATTTTGTGAACAAAAATTGATAATCTTGACTTGCAACCATCCATTCCAGAAATAAATTTTCAATTTTATATTTTTATCACAAAAAAAAAAAAAGAAAAAAAAAAGTGATTAAAAAATATTGGCAATCTAGGAAAAACAATATTTTTTGCTTCCCTTAACACAAAAAAAAATACTTATCAATGTGATGTAAAATGTATTTTGGCAATGAAAATATGATAATATAAAATATAAAATTTTCATAATTACCCAATAATTTTCACTTAGATAAGTCCATGGCTTTTGGAGTCAGAAAGAAAACAATTTTACAGCCTTTTCCATAAATGAAAAGTAATATAAATGGCAGAAGCTTTGAGAAATCCTTATCTCCTACATACCATAATCATTTGATTTAAACATTTGATCTGTGAAAAAAAAAAAAAAAAAAAAAAAAAAAAGAAATAATAAAAAATTTATATATATATTATATTCAACTGTTTAACTCATTAAAAAACAAGAATCAATAGTTAATTTAGTTAGAGTATACATTAATTCCATAAATAGGGTATGTTTTAAAGAGAAGATAGGAAATGAAATTTATTTATTTTTATATTTATTTGCAGAAATTCTAATGAAATTTATAAATTATTTTATTATAAAAATTAATGATTTTAAAATATTGCATACTATAAATATAAATGAAGAGAGGTTAAAAGTCTTACTTTGATGTGAGTTTTTAATACAATACTGAAACAATTCATTTCTTTCTACTCATATATGTTTATATAACAGACTTTGTGGTTATACTGAAGTAAGTTTTTTCTATATGAGGAGGTAGCAATCAATCACTGAAGAAGTTGAATAATTTTTAATAGCTGGATTTTGAGTCTCCTTTGGAATCGAAAGTCCTTTGCTTTAAACCCCATGACTAATCGGCTCCTGTAACAATAAAATAAGAAAATTAATTAATATAGGTATTAATAATATATATTAATTTAGAAATTTTAGCTTTTTATAAAAATTTAGAAAAAATATGAACATAGCCTTAATTATAGGAAAATTTTCGTCGGAATTTCGCCTTTATATTAATGATCGCCACAGTTCCCATAGAGAGAAGACAATTGTTGTCGTATTAATTAGTACAAAATAAGAAAAAAATTATCCTTCTACAATAAATATAGTTGACAATTTTCACTAGAGTGAATTTTTATAGAGCTGTAAATATCATTATAAAAATTTTCAATCTTCTCTTCAGGAACCTGATTTGAATGAAGATATATATGTATATATACTGTATATATATAAATAATTCTATTCAGTGAGTTCTAAAAGACTTGTTGAAGGAAAAGTTGTAAAAATTATAAGATTGTGACTGTAGGCTTGATAGGGAGGGAAGGGTTTACAGTCTCTTTACTTTAATACAATACTTCACCCCTTCCCCACTATCATAAAAACGCCCCTGGACTATGATATAAATAATGGAGAAATTGTATTAAAATATATTTTATAATTAAGAGGAGGCTAGGTTATAAGAAAACAACCTAAAAGATTTTCGTACTTTTGCTCTTTCTAAATAATCATTCCACTCATAGTTGATCAACAAAATTATTATGTATTTAATATTATAAATACAATAACAATAAATAAAATAGGTAATAATTACCGAATTTCGAGGAGATTATGGTGAAAATTACATAGGAGAAACATCATAAAAGATCGAGTCGTCTTATCTGAGGGAGGGAGGATCAAGTATTGTTAGCTACTCAGCAGAGGGGAAGTGAGGGCGCCGATAGATGGAGGGGTGGGGAAGAATCTCTCTCACATTAAAGGATGGAATGGTACAGCAATCAGCTGTGGTCAATCAATGAAATAAGTTATATTTTTTAATTAATTATATCGAATGTTTGATTAATATGAAAAATTTATAATATGATATATTAATACATTATTAAATATTTATTTTTATTTTATATCATGAAGAATAAATACTGCCGAAATAAGAGAGTTTTAGACAAAATTTTTTTTTAATAATATAAAATAAAATGAAAAGAAAGAATTTAATTAATTTTTTTTTAATACTCTTTTTACAAAGAGGAAAACGAAGTCATATTAAATTTTCTTTTGATTCTGCTGCCTACACCATTTAAGCATCTTTTATTTAATTACATACTCCTGGTCAATTACATTAAATTGACTTGGGGACAAGTACCAAATACTTACTTTTTCTCAACTAGAGAGAGAGAAAGACGAGAGAAAAAGGACTCTAATCATAAAATAAAATGGAATTTTTACAAAGAATAAGAAAAAAATTAATCAAAAATTCAACTAAATTGATTGATCTTAACCCTCGGCCTAGACGTTAGAGGTATTGACATTGTTACTATTGATAACCTTAAAAGTCAAGAGGTGTAGGCTCAGATCCCAGTCATATTTATTTAAATTAATTATATACCAATTGATATAAATAAATATGCCTGGATCATTTGATTCGTAAATATATATAATATATATCATTTAATGTCTAAATGGTTAACTAAAAAAAAAAAAAAAAAAAAAAAGGTTGGTGGATTAGGTTCTCGAGCAGTGATTAGAATTTATTTAAACACCCATAAGCACAAGTGAGTCTAAATGGCCTCAGATGTCCAAAAAGAGTTTAAAAAAAAATTGGAATAAATAAATATGTGTGGATAATGCGTATCGTAAATAATTTATAATTAAGTGTTTACAGTGTATATGGTAGATGCAGAAAAGATTTAAAAAACTATGTTGAGGGTTGAGATTTTTTAATGTATTTTATAAATTACATTTTATAGTCAGATCAAAACAAAAGAGACTTAATATTACCTATACCCCTAACATTGGACAAATACTCCGCCAAGACTTATCAAATAAGCACGTTAATCGATCATAAAGTAAATTGATGGTGCAGGGGAGAGAAAGAAGGAAAAGAGGTGGATTAGCCCTGGCCTTCCCCCTAATCAAGACTTGTTTTGCTTTGTTCCTGCTATAACAATTTCTATTATTAGTCATATCTGATGGTAGGAAAAAATAAATACCTAAATACACATATATAAAACAACTAAGCCAATGAAGTGGAATCCAATCTCATCAATTTGTTTTCATTAAATAGAATAATTCAAGTAATACTAATCAGCAGCTAATTTTAACGAGATATCGTCATAAACAAATAACTGTAGTCTAATGGCGTAAGGAGTCGAACAAATGTCCTTGTCCTTCAGGTTTTGCTTAAAGTTCCAAGGGTCAATGGTTCGCTTCCCGTCCTGGGCGATAAAAGTTATTTAAATCATATGGTTTATTGACCTATATATGAAGTATATAATTTATTATTATAAATAAAATTCTATTCTTATTCTATATCTCTCTGAAATAATCTCACTGACTCCTTGGACTTCCTATCTTCAACAAGTTTATTTTCAATTTCCGATCTTTTACTTGGGAAAATAAATTCCGTCATTTATCGTTAACGAATAGGAAACGTTTCTCTCTCTCTCTCTCTCTTTGTGAGTAAAAAGAACCATCTTTTTTGATATCCCTCAGAGGCCAAAGAGTCCATCTTAAAATGTCCTCTTAAGAAAACCACTGATTGATTTATTAGGGCCCAACAAAGAAAAGAAAGAGTTTCTTAATGCGGCCCACTCTCTAAAGAATACGTGTGTGTAATGAATTAAATCATACTCATTCCTTCTATCTCATCCTCTTATAATAATAATAATGAGAATAACGAAGATAAATATAGAGATAATTCTTTATTAACGTTATAAAAAAATTTAAGATAAATTATTATTATTATATTAGAAAGATAGGTATTTCCAATTTAGACTTTTATTTTTTTAAGATATAATATAAACTTTTTAGGGTTGAAGATTAAAATCAAAATTCTTTTAAAGAGTAAAATTTAGATATAAATTAAATATAAAAGATGGATATAAAAAATTTGAAAGTGGAAAGCAGCTGTCCAGAGATAAAATCTCATCGAAATATATGAAGTTACTTTATTTTCTATTTCAACTTCTCTTTCAGGATATTAATTTCTAGTAAGCTAACTAATCCAATTTCAGCAATGGGCCCTTTTAACAATCCTATTCTAAGCTAAGGTGGATGTATTGGACGGGCTTTTTAAAGAGGGTTTCATTGACTTTATTAACGTCCCTTAAACAGGCTGATGAATCACACTCCTCGTAGTATGATGGCGATTTGTTCTAATTCAAGTTCTAAAAATATTTCTTGATACTAACGCCGGAAGTAATTATTTTGAAAATTTATAACTTAGATGGGAATTAGATTCTTTTAAAAGGCGGTATTGTCTTAGATGCTATAAAATTTCACATTTAGCATTTAGGAATATATTTATTTAATATTTTAATTCGTCTCTCTTTTTCTTCGATTTTTAAAGGGATTATTGTACCAGTGTAACTCAGCTGCTGCTACATATCTCTTCCAACAAGATAAATTCTACGATATATCTTATGACACAGGCGATAAGAGTGTACAATGTGGACGTAAAGTCGACGCCTTCAAATTCTGGTTGATGTGGGCGGCACGTGGAGATTCAGGTTTGGGACGATTGGTGGACAACGCTATGTATTGTTCCAGGTGAAAACAAACAAACCAAAGAAAATAAATTTTGTATTTTCGAATTGAAAAAAAAAAAAAAGAATAAATAAAAAGTCACAAAAAAATATTAACTTTTCCAAAATTAAATATTGCTTTCTATTTATTAAATAAGGAGATTTTTTTTATCAAGTTCTATATTATTTTTTTTTTTTTTTTTTTTTTGCGGAGGCGAGTGGGTAATCGGATGTATTCCATTTTCATTTGAATGTAAAATAGAATGTTTTTTATTAATATTTATTTTTTTATTGTAATACAATATGCAGTCTGCCTTGTAATTCCTTTACCAGCATCTAACTGCTAATTAATTAAAAAATATTTACTATAATTTATTGTCAACTTCAAAATGCGAATGCATTAGCAACGGGTTATACTAGCAATTTATGGGTTACAAAAATTTGTTAATGGTTGTTTACTAACTTCATCTCCCGTAAATAAAATTTCAATAGGTCATTTAGCCACTCTGACCCCCTAGCGGAGCTAGGATTTTATTTGGGGAGGGGAATATAAAAATAAATTTTTTTTTTTTTTTTTTTTGTAAGTTCTTAATTATTATTATTGTAAATTTTTCATGTTTATTAAAATTTTGTGTTGATTTTTAATTCCTTCGCACCCCAGTCTTATTATAACCCAGTGGCCTTAACGTTAACAGACTAATCCTCAATAATAAGTACATCTTTCTTATTAATAATTTTTGATTTTGATTCAAAAATCTCTAGTTCTCTTTCCATCCTAAATAATTAAATATAAGAGAGGTGCAAATCAATAATAATTGCCTGGGGTTCATAAATTAATTGATGTTTTGTGGTAAGGTTGGCAACTCACGTCATCAATGAATTTTTTATTGCTCCTCTGCTAAATCTCCTTAGAAATTAACAAGCGAACAGACTTGGTAATAATCATCGAAAAAAGTTGGTTACCTTCCTTCCAGCAACCAAACAGAAACGAATCGCCTTTTAATGCTTCTATGGAATTTGATCAGAGATTCTTGATGAATTTTTTTTTTTTTTTGAGTTGTGTTTTTTGAAAAAATTGATTTGATTAAGAAACTGACAGCCTAGATCAGGTGTGGCCAAACTTTTATCCCTTAGGGGCTACTTATTCTGTAAAATATAGTCAGCGGGCGACTATGGATATGGGCAAATAATTTTAGGATTTTTCAAATTTTTCATAGATATTTTAATAAATAATTAACA
>JAAAKE020086644.1:0-21928 GCA_010014785.2 Anisolabis maritima | reverse complement strand
AACGTCGAGTTAATCTCAACAATCAACGCGGACCAACCCCGGAAAACATCATTCCATATATATATATATATATATATGGTAGAAAGAGCCATTAATTTCGACTAGCCACATTTATAACTCATAGCATACGGTCAGCTTAAAAAAAAATAAAAAAGGGAAAATTATCTTTCTGGTTATTATAAAAAACATTAGGTCTATATAGCTAATAGTATATGTAAAAACATACCCGCGGGCCGCATTTAACCCAGAGTTGTAATGAATGAGGCTTAACACAAAATTATAAATTTCTTTAAAATATTGAAAATTTTATACACTTTTTTTTCCTATTATTTTTTCTATTTTATTCTACATATTATTTATCCAATTTTTACTTAACAACATGGTCTAATATTAGAATTTTAATAATAATAAATATGGCAAGAAATGGAATTTGAATATGTCAAATACAATATAATATATAAGAGGGTTGCAGCCAAAAATATAAAAACTATTCATTTAGGCACAGATTCAACATAAATATCCATTTTATGTACGGCCCAAAAAATAATTTTTTTTTTCAAATAAAAGGTTGGACACTTGAAAAAGTTATATTCTTATTTCACTACTAATTTAAAATAAAATCCATTTTTACTTTCCCTTACCTTTATAAGTAATATTTAGTGAGAATGTATTGTTTTATTTACCTTATTATATTGGAAGAAGAGAGTTGTTGCTGTGTAATGATTATAATAGGGGAGAATGCAGGATCAGCACATAAATGCTCAATAACTCATCACTCGCACACGAATGAGACAGTAATCTAACATTGTCAGTTATATATATGTATTCATTGTTATATATATATATTCAAATGCATTAGACATAAACATAACTAAAATGAACCAGTTGGAAATCTCTCAATTTTTATTGAATATCCAAAGGCTGCATTTGCTGATCCTGCCTTCACTCCTCTTATAACTTATTATATTGATTAAACTACAATGAGTGTCAGCAGGTTTTGTACAATAACTCAAGCTGTTCGAAGAGTCAGTGGTTTGCTTACCATTAAAATTTATTTATTTTCTCCTTTTGTTTGAGAGGAAGTAGATTTTACTCACGTTATTCTTGAGAAAATTAAGTTAACTTGTTTTTTTTTTTCAATCATATAGTCAGCAAGCAACCTTTTTTATTTCTTTAAGAATAACGTGAATAAAATCTACTGTGTAAACTTCTTAACCAAAGGAGAAAAAAGACTCTCATACTGATCCTCTTTTATTGACTTAAATTAATTTAAATAAATATGGACGTAACCTCTCCGATGGACTCAGATGTGGGAAAAAATTTTATTTCGTGATTTCATATATCCACTGCAGATATAACATGTTATATCCCTAAATGGATCATCTATTATTCTGAGATTTTGACAAAATGTTAGGTTTGATCAGGTTTTTAGGTATTGGTCGAAAAGGGGAGGAGGAAATCACGGTCTTATCTAAAATATATAATATGTATTAATTAGCTAGACAAGCTTAAAGAGTGTCGAATTATAAATCAAAATTGGACATCTATGATTTTGAAATCTGAACATGGTTCCAGCCGTTAGATTGAAAAAATAAATAAAAAAAAAATTTTTTTCTCTTCATCTGTTATTAAATGTATCTTTTAATACAAAAATATCAATTTTATTAACACAAATATCTAAAGAAAAATTTATAACTATTAAAATGCATAGTTTGGAACATCTACTGACTGTAGTGATGTTGTTTTGTGTTGCAGAGCCCCGTGGAGCTGGAGGAGCGGCTGCGGCGGCTGGAGGCTGATAAGGAGTCGCTACAGTTGCAGGTTTCCTGTCTAACAGAACAGATCGATGCACAGGCGCATAAGATCAGGGATCTGGAGCGCACCCTCGACGACCGGAACAAGCAACTCGCCTCCGCTCACGACCTCCTGCAAAGGGTAGGTTTATTAACATTACTTCCTTTTAATTGGTATGACAAACACATCACAATACTCCAATTTAGTTTCCCGCAATATTTTAAATATCTTTTATAACTTTATAAATAATTATGATTTGAGGGGAAGTAGGGCCAACGCTAGACATTTTGCCACCTGAGGCAGATATTATCTTGACCCCCCCCCCCCCCCCCATGTATGTAAATTGTTGAATAGAGTTTTTTTAAGTTGTTTTTTTTATATTATCTTCTAAAAGTTTTTTTTTAATCTTTTCGGCATCTTAGGCTTTAAACAATTCAATTATTTATTATTTTTGATATAAATTGGTATCCAATTGATTTAAATAAATTTTCATTGGACTGCCTGGGATCCGAACCCACTCCACTTAGCTTTTAAGGTTATCAATACTGACAATGTCAATATCTTCTCTGCTTTTAAAAACAAATAAATTGTTTTTTTTTTATTTATTTATTTGATCCCTACAAATTTTTATTTAATTCAAGAAAAACTAGTGTTTATTTTGTATTTTTTGGCTGTTGGCCAGAAGCCATCCTACTATTCTAAATAATTTTACAATAACATAAATACTAACTTATAAAATACATAAAACAATAGGTTAAAATACATAATTTAGATAAAATTATATATTTTTCTTAATTATTCTTAATTATAATATATTTTAATAAAAATTTTTCATTATAAAATACGCATGTTAATGTTTTCAATAATTTTAATTTTTTCCTTTAATTTTAAATTAATTATGCGCCCTGACCTTTGGTGCAGAGCTAGAGGTCTTGCTTTACATACCAAAGGTCAGTGGTTCGCTTCCCGTCTTGAGTGACAAAATTTTATTTATATTATATTGATACAATTAATGTCAATAAATAAGGACGGAGTCTAAATAGCCTCCGATGCCGAAAAAGACTTAAACAAAAAAAAAAAAAATAGGGTAAAATACCGCCTCTCAAAATATACCACCCGAGACGGCTGCCTCGCGGCGGACCTGGCAACAATTAGATAGATGCTTAAATGAAAGGCAAATTTGGGGACGTTTCGAGCAAATCTCATCTTCAATCAAAATTGATTAGTCATATAATGCCCCAGTAATCAATTTTTACTAAAAATGAGCAAATAAACTTTACCTAAAACATCCCAAAATTTGTCTTTTGTTAAACATCTAATCTAATCTAATCAGCTGCTATTGCCTTCCGCTGAAATCAATTTTGGACACAGGAACGATTTCTTCCACTGTTTAGAAATTATTATTTAATAATGATTTTGTTTTTGGTTAGCTACCGGCGGTTTTTTTTTATAGTGGACAGCAAGAGGGAAGCTGTAAGAAAGATTCTACCTACATAATAATTACATTGAATAAATATATTAATAATAATAATAATAAATACATAAAAACATAATAATAAATAAATATTGTCATTACCATGAGTATTTGAGGAAGGAATACTGATTGATATTAAGAACCAGATACTAGATCATCCCAGATTGAGAACCAGGGCTTATAGTTTATTATTTTTCGTACCCTCCTGATTTGATATAAGCGCAAGTTATTCAAGCAAAGGTGAAAAAAATGGACAATCGAAACATTCTATTAGTCACCTTTGCCGACCCAAATCCCAAATATATTTGACAGATGTGCCAGATATACAAAATTTTTTTTTTTTTTAAAGTTGGAAAAAAAATTCAAGATTTATTATAAACCCAAAAATCTTAAACAATAATTTTCCCCCCTGAAAAAAACAATACACTGAATATGGGTCACTACAATTTAGGAAAATATACAATTGAAATTAGATACTAAGTGTGGAGAATAATTTTAAATAATTTTAAAAAGGCTAAATAAATAATAATTTATTAAGTTACTCTTGCTTTGAGGCTTTGAAAATGGCTGTTAGGTCTAATCATGCACAAATACAAACTGCCATATGACATAATTCAATTCAACAAATTTTAAACAAAACAAATACAAAATTAAAAAAAAAAGGAATATATCTTTATTGACATTGTAATAATTGAAAGCCAAGGGATGTGGGTTCAGATCTCAGACATTCCTATGGAAATTTGTTAAAATTGTTAAATCAATATCACTACCAATTAGTATAAATATATATATCATATAATTTGTATTGTTTATAAATATATTATATTTTGTTTAAAGCCACTATGGTCTCAAATGCCTAGTAGACATAAAAAAAACGTTTATTCAGAGATCTTGTTCCAAGATATAAAGGTCACTGGCTCGCTTCCAGTCCTGAATGATATCATTTATATAATAGCTACCAATTAATTTAAATAAATATAGATGGATAAAGGGTATTTTCATATTAAAATGTTTATATGAAGGAAAAACGATGACATTCGTCATATTAAGCTAAAACCTTAACCAGAATAGTTGATTTGTTTTTTCAATTCAATTTATAAAATAATAAAACTAAATTAGATGTTTGCCAGCTCTGAGTATCTTAAAAAATTTCTAGGAGATGCTGAGCCGGTCGTCACTCGAGACGCAGAAATTGGAGCTTTTCTCAGCTTTAAGCGAATTGAAGTTACAGTTGGCTGCCTCCGAGAGAGAGAACATCGAGCTTCGTGAGAGGAGGCGCAGCTTCCCTGGGAAACCTCCAACTCGAGTCTCCCAGTCCCCTCAGGTAGTCAGTACTCATCTAGTCTAATAGATAGATTTTAATTAAAAAATAATATTTATTAATCACTATTCATTCTCAAATTTTGTTAGGAAAGGCCTCAATTATATATTAATACTTTAATCGCTCTAAAAATTATTCAGTTGTCGGAAGTAGTCTCTGATATTGATATATATTCATATATAACATTTTACTCGACTCCGTGAAATAAGATATCATGATTTTTAGAAAAACACTTCATATAGAGAACCACTTCCAGTTGCGAGAAATAGTCCAAAAGTTGATAGACAATGATCTATGATTTTGCTGTAATACACGTATATAAAATTTGGTTGATCTACATTAAAACATGTTCGAATTATCGTGTAACGAACATATACACAGACATAATTCGAAAACTGGTATTTTCGGACTCAGGGAGGTCCAAAACGTCAAGGACAATCAATCTCGAGATCGAATTTTTGGACGATTACAATACTTTCTTTATACAAGGTATACTAGAAAGTAAAAAACTACCAATAAGATTCCAGAATAGTAGGCCGATCAAATATATATCGAATGGTGGGCAACCCTCCCCCCCCCCCCCCTTAAAAATGTGTGGCTGCGCCGTTGCCACATTTTTTGGGTTTTGTCTAAAAGGTTTCCTCGTCTCGTCCTTTTAGCCCTCGGCCAGTCCAGTTTCCCTGGGAGATAATAGTCCTCGACGTCTTGGGGCTCATCCGCACAGTCTCGAGGATTTCAAGGACCTTCCGGCTCAGCCCAGGGTAAATTCAACTTTTCCTATTTGGATTTTCTATGAAAAATATAAATAATAAATTTTTTTTGTAGAATTTATAAAATTTTTTTTTTAGGATATAAAGGGTTCGTAAATGCAGAGAGTATATAAAGCAAAATTTTTATTTTATGTTTTCTAAAATCAGATCTGTTTACATTGCTTCCCTTTATTAATTTGAAGACTTCTAATCTAATAAAAAGATTGCATCCATGTTTCAGACACCACCTGCGTCATATCGGCGTACGGTAGAACACTATGGTTCACTACCACGGAGTGTGTCACGTAGTGCCGCCTCAGCGTCTTCCGCTTTACAACCTTCACAATTGAGCTCCACCCCACCTCCTCTACAACAAACCCAGTCTTCAGGAGCACAAAGTGGAGGATCTCCGCCCCGTAAGGGCGTAGTCTTCGGTAAGCCGCCTCCACCGGCTCAACAGCCGCTGCAGCAACTGCTGCCACGCTCGCTCTACGCAGCGGGACCACGTGCAGCTGTCACCAGCGCCTCTACGCCCAATCTACAGGCGCCGCCCTTCCGAACAGGCACTCCCCTATCTTTTTCTTTCTCTCGCTCTCTATGCCTGCATGACTTTTGTCTGTATAGCAAATTTGCTCTTATGAACGAACCATGGGTATCTCAAAAATAATAAAAAGTTGTTGTGGCGGGAGAGTAGCTTTATTGAAATTTTAGTGGGGGCGGATAAGCTCTTATTTTTTAATTTTTTAATGAATTGTGGCTCTAAGCTGAATTTGAATCAAAGTTTCTTTGAAATCATGTTTTTAATTGCCTATAAAACTCGAATAATAGAAGCCCAAAACCACCTTAAAATTTTTTTCACTTAAGGGTATATCATCATATAAACAGATCTTGATATTGGTTGCCTATCTATCAGGCTTTTTCTTTGATATTTACAATCAGTTGATTTTTTGAGGGTAACGAAGTAAAACATTAATAAAAGCATAAAAAATAATAATTTATATCTATGTTAATTGAATCAAATAGTTTATTAATACTCTATTTAATTAGTAGAAATAAATAGGTATATTTAGGGCATTGATCGAGAGCGGCTACCCATGGTTCAATTCCTAGTCCGTCCACACTGCAATCTACTATTACTTATTTCAAAATTTCATCTAGAAACCGAAGTATTCAAAAGAATAATTTTTCTCCCCAAAAGAACTTCTATATACTTTATATATTAATAGGGGAAAAAATAAAAAAATTTTCCAACTTAAGCGTCTTCCACTATTCGAAAATTTGACAAGAATAATTGGAAATTTTTAATCTATTAAATTATTTATAAATTCAAGGAAAAAATTTCTCTCTCCTTTATTCAAAAGAGATAACATAAATATACCACATATTCGTTTTAATTTAGGATAAAATGACCAGACGTCCCTCATTTATTATTTGTTCTTTTAAAAAAAAATCTTTTTGAGGACCGCAATACTTTCTCACTATATATTTCATATTCAGGTAAGAGAAAGTAAAAATTTACTATACTACAATATTGAGAATTACTCATTCCTTTTTATGTTAAAACTATGTTTGAACTAGTAAAAATAATTTTTCTCAGCAAAATGAATTTTTAGAAGTTTTCTTGTTATTACAGTAACGTTTTATTTATGTCTCTTAGGTAGACCTATTCTTGTCAAAGTGTTAATTTATAGGTAGGCACCTCAGCCTCTTACTAATATACTCCCCCCCCCCCCCTCATTTTTGGGAGAAATATTATATATATTACCAATACTTTGGAAAAAAATTTAAATACGTCTCGCATTTCAACTTAAAATATTTGTTCACTTTAATTTGGGATCAAGTTAGTGTCTTGTTTATTCTTCTGATTTATATATTTAATTTAGTTATGCTTTGTCATAATATATTTATTTCTCTGTGTGGACTGGGCTGTAAATGCATGGTAAAGAGAGTGCTTTGTATCTTCAATAATTTGTATACCCTCCTTTTAATATTAACTTATAGCTAAAAACGCATCCTTTTTAATTTTTTGACTATATCTATTACTTCCCCTACTTCTTTTGTTATTTTGATAAATATTACAATTAAACACTGAAATATTTAATGTAATAATAATAAAAAAATATTAAAAGGAATGATGACAAGGGTAAAAATATCACAACGTATTTTAAAAAAAGTGAATTTCCTACAAGACTTGTTGAAAGTAAAACATTGGGAAAGTGTTCACATGATCCAAATTTAACCTTTCTTTTTTTTTACTCCAATCTCATTGTTAAATCAAAAATAAAATATTAAAAAACTTATTAACAGTAAATTTCCATAAATTGTTTTATTTTTATTTGCTGTTATCAAAAACTTTGTTTATTCATTATGCCTATATTCAATTTTAATGAAAGGAAAATCATTCCTAATTTGTCGCTAAATTTTTTTATTGAATATTTTTATATATTCTCCCCAGGCCTTCCTTTATGTTCTATTATATATTTATATTTATTTTTTTAAAGTGCTTTTTGCTCCACTCTTTTCTTATAATGATGATGATCTTACTAAAGAAATTAATTGTGTTTGATGTAAAATTTCAATTTGAATGTCTTTTTTTCTAGTAGCAGTTAAAAATTAAAAATACAGGCTTGGAAATTATTTGATTTTTATTATTTATCAAGATTTTCATATATATTTTGCATTTCTCTCTTAAAAGCGCTCTTTTTTTTTTTTTTTTTTTTTTGAAAAAAGGACATATGCTTAATGATAAAAAAAAAAAGGATGATTTCCAGGTCTGTGATGATTAATAGTATTTGATTGCCTGATTCAAGGCATGAATGACTAATGCATGTGTTATTGATATTGATATTGCTCAGAATGTTTTTTAATCATTAAATTTTCATGAAAATAAAATTTTCTTAAATATATTATTTTATTAAAAATATAAGAAAAATATTTTTTACAAAGCCTTTATTTCACTTAAACTGATTAAATTTTTCTAAGATAAATTGTTTTCTCTCATATTTAATATTCTCTTGTGTTGAGTATCTAAATATCATTTTATACCTATTCATTTGAAATTTTAAATACAATTTTTTTAATACGGGACTTACAAATATATTCCAGGACATCTGCCTTTTTGTTTCTTTTTTTTTACAATTTAGCATCCTATGGTTGTATTTATTTATTTATTTTTTGTTTCTACAAACTTATTAAATGAATAATTAATTTTTTATCATTTCTTTAGTGCCTTTCTCCTTTTTCTTTCTTAACCTGAAAAAAGATTAAGCATAAAATATTGACAAATGATGTTTTTTTGTTTTTTTTTTATTTTTATTTTTGGATAATAATATATTTATGAAAATATTATTCTAGTTCTAGAATTTCATCATATTTATAACTAATAACATTTTTTAATTTATACTAGCTGAAACAGAGCCAATCGTGATTGAAGATCGCAATGGGGACGACATTGATGGGCCCAGCGATAGTTCCGTCTATGGAAGGTGATTATTATTTGGAATTTTACAGAGGGGACGGGGAGAAACTGGTTCATCTTCAGTGATGCTTCCACAATACCGAAAAGAAAATAGCATTTTCACTTTTATTACAAATATAAAATTCATTTTAAATAATTTGAAAATTGAAATAATAACCTTCCTCGCCATATATTTTATTTTTTTAATCCTACCTCAAGTTTCTCACTGTTTAGCTATGCTTGTATTTATTTATTTTTTCTTTCTTTCTTTTCTATTTATTTTTTCTTTCTTTCTTCAAACATATTAAGTGAACATAATAATTTTTTTATTTTTTACCATTTATTTATTGCCTTTCCCTTTTACATTTCATTCGATTCCAATTAAGAAAAACTATTATTTTGAGATTTTTTTTTCAGAAATATAAAATCATTTCATTTGGCTACTAGTTGTATGGGATTAAAACCGCTTACTACAAATCAATATCAATATTTTACCTAGACCTGCAGGATGAATTCAGGGTTAGTTATTTGATTTTTGTTCAAATGTTCACACAGGATGAAACGCTCGGGATCAGGCAGCCTCGACGAATTGGCATCACCAGAGGCCCCGGGTGAATTCCGGCGAGGCGGAGTCCGGGCAACTGCTGGACCACGACTGGGCTGGTCAGCCCCTGGACCACCGTCTCTTCCATTCACAGATTGGGATTCTGCAGCTGTCTGTCTCTGGCTTCAGCAACTAGGTCTTGATTGCTATGTACATGATGCCAGCAAATGGGTCAAGAGTGGCGCACAGTTGCTTTCTGCCTCTCCTGGTGACGTCGACAAAGAGCTAGGCATCAAGGTCTTTATAATTTAAAACAAATAATTAGTAAATAAATATATAAATAGATAAACAATGAATATATATGGAATGTTTTCCGGGGTTGGTCCGCGTTGATTGTTAAGATTAACTCTACGTTTCGGCTCTTCTTTTGGAGCCATTTTCAAGAGTTTTGTGTTAGGAAGTGATGGTGGAGATGGTTTGTTTTTGTTTTCGGGGTCGCAATCTCAACAATCAACGCAGACCAACCCCGGAAAACATTATTCCACATGCAACCAACCGCGGAAACCTTCCAGAACATATATATATATGTAAATAAATGAAATAAATATATAAATAGACCTAACATGTTATAACAAACTAAATAAACTCCTGTAGATAAAGAATCTATTAATCATCTAGTTTACAATAAAGAATTGAATGATAAACCCGGTATTTATTGGGAAAGGAACCAATATCATTATAAGACTTCTGGATTTGATCTTTCTATAGAGAGCACCCCAATAAAACATGACACAAATCCCCCATTGTAACACCATCAATCATAACCACAAATGGGGGAGTCCCTGAGATTCAACTTAAATTTATGAGAAGATAACAGTAGAGTGTCAGCCACTAGTCTCAACCTATTAAATAAAACAATAATAAGAAAACACTCATGAAAACAACGTCTTCTCAGATATGGTTGGCATAACGCTGTGAAGTTTTCTTTTTAGTTTGAATTTCCCAGATATATTTTTACTACAAATATACAATACTCACTAAAAAAAGCATTATGTCTATTGTTATATTAGAACCCCCTTCACCGGAAGAAACTGCAACTGGCGCTCTTGGCCCAGCAGCCGAGTATCGTAGCTCTGGACCCTCTTCTGGAACCAGCATCTCTTCTGGATACGGCTTGGGTGCTTCGTTGGCTCGATGATCAAGGTCTTCCTCAGCACAAAGAGGCGTTCTTAGCAGCTCGAGCTGACGGCAGAACTTTACACAGGCTCACTACCGACGATCTCCATCACCTGCATGTTACCAGCTCCCTCCATGTGGCTAGTCTCCGAAGGGGCATTCAGGTCCCGTAGTTTAATTTAACCTAGTCATATTTTTTTAAAGAAAATAATTATTAAAAATGAAATGACTTTTTTCCGTAGGTGTTGAGAGAGAACGCATTCGACCCGAACTGCCTGGAACGGCGGTCACAGGCAAATTCGACGTCCGGAGAGGCATCTCCGCCTCCAACACCGGCTCAAGTGGCACGTTGGACAAATCATCGTGTCATGGAATGGCTCAGGGTCGTTGACCTAGCAGAATATGCACCCAATCTACGTGGATCAGGCAAGAGATTTTTGATAATGATAGAAATTTCTGTTTCGAAGGTTGGAAAATCATCTCTTAGCTTTTTGGGATGAACCAGATGGACATATTTTCTTTATTCAAACCAATTAAATAAGGTTAACGATTTTTTCTTGTTCAAAATTCTTTATGACTAATAGAACTCATTTTCGATGATGCGTTATAGCAATATCTCTTCCTTTCGATAACTATTAAAAAATTAAATTTTTATAAAGTACTTTGGAAAAATTCAATTTAATTCGCATCTCCAATCAAAATATTTATTTTTTTAAATTTATTTACATTTGTTTCACAAATTTGAAGATTTTCTTTAATTTATTTCAAATATATGAATTTTATATCTAATTTATTTACTCTTTAATTATTGAATAAGATTTCTATTAAAAATATATTGTGAATTTATGCTCAGGTGTCCATGGAGGTCTGTTGGTGTTTGAGCCCCGATTCACAGCAGAACTGCTGGCCAGTCTGTTATCAATTCCTGCAGGAAAGACTCTTCTTCGCCGCCACCTGAATACACATTTCAATCAGCTTCTTGGCAAGGAATGCATTCAGGAGAAGAGGGATGCTGAAGCCACACTCGGCTATGTGCCCCTCACGCCCACCACTAAGCTCAAGGTCATCTTCAAATCTATTTGAATTTCTTATATTTTTAAGAAATATTTAATTTTCTTTTTTTTATATATAATTTCAGGTGGCGAAAAAGAGCCAATTCACTCTAAAACGTAAAAAGTCCAAATCTGAATTGGATTTCGGTGACCTCGTGTGTCCCTTGGACCCCAAGTCAGGTGATGGACCTCCCAACTCGGGTGATGGCGTAAGTGGCTTGCTTCTAACTCAACTAACACACTAAAGCAAAAGCGATTGCACTTGAGCATAAATACGTAAATCAGCTTCAAGCGCCGAACACGATCAGATTTTAAAATAAATTTAATTTATTATGGTATAATATCTCAAGTAGTTTGACTAGTACAAATTGCTCCATTATTTTTATATATTTTTTGATTTTTATACAAATGATTATCCCTTCTGAGTAAGAACTTTTTAAAAACCTGTTATTTATATAACCTGGTTTTTATTTAATTATCGTTTGTTTATTCCAATTAATATTAATAAAATAAATAAGTGGATTAAAGTGTAAGACAGGCAGGTGCAAAAAAAAGTCAAAAGGTTTTTATAAAATCTTTATTTGATCCACTCAATATTTCCACTCTTCTCTCTTTTTTCAATCCCCCCCCAGGTGGCTTAGAGGTTAAAGATATTGACAGTGTCAGTATTGATAACCTTAAAAGCCAAGGGATGTGGATTCGGGTTCCAGGCAATCCGATGAAAATTTAATTAATTAATTTTTTATTTAAATTAATTAAATACTTATTGATGTAAATTAATATTCCTGGATAATATTTATCGTAAATAATATATACATGTAACGTTTATTAGTCTAAATGGCCTCAGATGCCGAAGAGATTTTCAAAAAAATATTTGGGATCAAAATGAAATAATTTTTTTTATAGAAAGCTTTTTGACTATTTTTGGCCCTGTCGGCTTATTTCATCATCCAATTTACGAAGAGATTTCTGACCTTTATTACATAAATAAATAATTTTAAAATAATATTATCATTCTTTTTTTAATGTCCGTTTATATATCGAATAAAATATGATTTTTTAATTTTCTTTTTAATTTTATTATTTTTCACGATGATCTATTTTCTTTTTTGATATTTGTCCTTTGTATTTTCTAATCAATCAATCAGCACTATTATATAAATCCGAGTCTGAACTCGTATTTAAATAAAATTAAATTCAGCTAGTCCTGTCCCTTGGCAGAGGTCTGGCTTCACGTAGCAAAGGTCAGCGGTTCGCTTCCCGTTCTGTGCGACAAAATTTTAATTATATTATATTGGCTACCACTTAATATAAATAAATAAGGACGGAGTCTAAATGGCCTCAAATGCCGAAAAAAATTCAGCTAATTAAAAGAAAAGAATATTTAATTGAATAAATAATAGAAATAAATAGATGTTAAGGAAATAATAAAAAAGAGAGAGAGTAGAACACCATCGAAGGTTAATATATTTAATATATTTAATATATTTTCATCTGTGAATATATTATGGACTCCTTCAAATTTACCGAAGAATAGAAGAGTAGTGTCAAGGCGTCAAGTGATAAATAAAATATTCTTTGAGGCGATAGATTTAAAATCTCTGCACAAGAACATTTAAACATATATATCTAACTTAATTATTCAATAGAAAATGAAGACAAGGAAAGTTTGAGCAGAGATTGATTTTTCATTTATTTCTCAATGTAAAGTCTGATGATCCTTTAAATAAAGCGAAATCGATCTCTTCATGGAATATTTGATTTATCACTTGAACGCCCTTACACTTCTGGAATATTCAGACCTCAACATGGATCCATACATTTTACATATCCAAACTTACTGTTATTCTCTAAAATATTTTTCAGATGTTATCTATATTTTATATCCATAATCATAATGATGAGAATAATGAAATACACATATCTATATATTTAATAAGTTATTCTGGTATACTGATTTAAAAAACGTTTAAGGGATCAATATGAAAGTCTGTTACTTCGGCATACTATTTGCATCCTGCTCTGACTTGTCAAACGTCATTTTTATTTTCATACTTGTTACAAAACGCATCAACATTCAATCAGGCTAGAGAGATGTGCTATATCTTTTTTCTGGCTATTTTGGATTCAGGAATTTTCTTGACCAAAAAGTTAAAATATACAGTAAATAAAAATTTAAAAAAATAGAGAAAATTAAAGTTAAGTCTGTTCTTTATTCATTTACTATGAACAGACAGATTAAAAATTACTAAATGGTTTTCTGATAATTCCTGTTTTCTGGAATCTTGATAAATGGTGCGGCACTATTTTTGAATACTGTGTTGCCATGTACTTCGAATTCTAAAGTAATCAAATTTAAATCTATAAAAAGTGAATTAATTCATCTCCCAACCTTTCATATCCATTCATTAGATAATAAAAAATAATTTGTACTCTTTGGCCCCAGTTCTATCGCAAACAATTACTTAATTTTCCGTGAAAAATGCTCTTTATTCCTGATGATGTTGAACATGTAGGTTTTTATTTATTTTGAATTCCGCATGTCGTTCAGGCTCTGGAACGTTTGAATTATAGTACGAGGCAGCACTAAAATGGTTTTCTATATTTTCAAAAATTTCATTATTAAGTCATTTGATTTTTGTCCAGAAACAAGATATATCTTTCAAAGAAAGAATGTCCATGGGAAGCATGATTCTTCATTTACGATAAAATTGATTCATTTCCATGAAGAGTGTTTCTTAAATGCCGTTGTTGGTAAGCATGCTGCTAGCCATTCGGGTGTGGCATTTTTTTTATGTTTTTTTCTCCTTTTTAAAAAAAATAAATTCATTAAATGCTTTAAATTAACAATTCAATGTAATAACCTTGAATGAATGCCATGAGCCTAATAAAAAAGAGCAGCAAAAAAAAATTGGGACCATCAAATGAATTTTTTTCTAACGATTGGATGGTTGATTTTTTTTAACAATTTTTTGTCTTTTTGTTTTTTTTTTTTTTTTTTTTTTTTGTTAAAATATCCGAATAAAAATTTAATTTTTATTTTTTTGATTGGTAGACGATCCGGAGCAACACGTCACAAAGAGTCGGGGCTGTCTATCGGGCCATTGAAACGGTAAGATGTATTATTATATATTTATTATTGACATGTTGCTTATATTAAGGAGCAAAGGAGGGGGCCATTTCGTTTTCAGTGGAACGCCCACAGAGGAAAAAATTAAAGTTCATAATCATGACTCGCTGCCTGACTTTTGGGATACATAATCGACAGTACTTTTATTGTATATTTTTAGTATTTATGGCGATTAACCGCTCTTAAAGTCTATGCTGAGTGTCGGGCAAATCCTAAAACCCTTTAACGTAAAAATCTAATACTATTTGTATTTTAGGTAAAATTGTAAAACTTTCTTAAAAAATATGAGATTATTTATTTTATTCAAATGATTAATTATTATATAATTATTTTCTACCTAAGAGCATTATTTATATATATTATATTGGCTACCAATTAATAGAAATAAATAAGAACGAAGTCTAAATGGCCTCAGATGCCGAAAAAGACTTAAAAAATAAATAAAATAAAAAACCTAAGAGCCTGGGCCTCGCAAGAGCAGGAAGCGTGAGTTTTATTTCGACTGGGTGGAGTTTAGCCCCCGAATCTTCAGCAAAGACGAATAAAGTATATAGTGGGTCGAAAAAATGTCTTTTCCTTAATAATAAAGTAGTTCTATAAAAAAAAAAAAAAAAAAACAATTACTTAACACAGCTTTAAATTTCTCTTTATTTTTTCTTTTATTTTTTTCTTAGATATTTTGAGATTAGGTCCAGGTTTTGTTTTTCCTATTAGAGAAAAAAGACAAGAAAGAGAAAATTTATTGTTGATGAAACAAAACCAATGATTTCAATTTATTCATTTTATTTTCCAGGAGGCAGTCGGCTCTCCGCGCAACTCCCCTCTGCCAGAACGCACCACAAATGTATAAAAAAAAATATAAAAAAACAAATAATAACAATGAATGCCATTTCCTAATTATGGTGACTTCAAATTAAAATAAATAAATAATAGACAAGGGTGTTAAAAGGGACCAAATCACTATCTCAATTCACAAACTCGCAGACTACATAAATACACTTACATAATAAATAAATACATACACACACACACACAGAAACAGTGCGATCTCCTTTTTCAGGACAAATGCAAATCCTTTAATCTCGATAAAACAGGGAACAAATTTTTAATTTTTTCCTTAAAAAATGAAAAAATAAAAAAAATATCTGTAAATATTTTTCTACTAATCGGCTCATGTTTTTTAATTAATTCATTTATACATAATGCATATTATAAATATATAAAATAATTTTAAGGATAGATAACAAATTAAATAATAATCATTGACAATGCAAATGACGAATGTTGTCTGTTAAAGCCAAATTTACTTGCATCAAAAAATATATATAAATATTATTATATTGATAGATTTTAAAAGTCGATCAAAGATTGATCTGAGGCTCATTAATTTGTTTTCATATAAATTAATATGTAAGATTGATTCTATTCCAGAGTCATTTGAAGTAAAAATTCCCGATATTTTATCAATTATTATTAGTTTTTCTTTTAGATAATTTAACAGAGGTTTAGGGCGACTCTACCTCTCTTTATTATTGACTCTCTTTCAAGTTCTTATATTTTAAAATTTTATATTGGTGATTGATCATATGGCGTTTTTGATTCATTACCTTAGAGTGAACGCGCTGTTCGTTTTAGGGATATTATTGCTATTATTTCTAGGGCTATTAACAACTGCATATACGTGGTGTGCTTTAGAACAATGAATCGAAAACACCATTAGATTTATTTGGATTGTCATCACAGAGCAGTGACGAAGGCAGAAGCTCTTCTTTCTCCACTTTCCCTCTTTCTAGGAAGGAAATCCGCTGACCCTATAGTTTAATAAAAGCCCTGTCCCTTGGTAGATACCGTAGGTATACCAGAGGTAGTTCATTTCCCATTCTGAGCGACAAAAATTTATTTATATTAGATGGGGTACCAATTAATATAAAGAAGTAAGAACGGAGTCTAAATGACCTCAGATTCTTAAAATAAAAAGAAACATGTTCCGGTCGTTCCTTCCCGACAATATCTAGTCCTTCAGATCTATTGGAAAGATTGGGGGGTAAGGGGGGAGAGGAAACCAGAGGAGAGAAGCATTTATACCAATAAAACTCCCAGGTTTCAAACAATTTTTCAATGTTCTAAATTTTATTGAATTGCCTCTTAACTCTGAAGGATAATCTCAGCATTAGCAAAAGTGTAATTTCCAAAAATGCAAACAAGTCCCCACCAATTGAAGGTCCAATAAAATTTAGACCGAAATGTCCTGTAAAATCTGGGAGTTTTTTTTTTTTATATGTGCTACTTTCCTTTGGCTGCCACCCTCCTGAGTTCATAAAAAGATACTTTATAAACTTTGCGAAAATTAACACACATTATTAATTTAATAAATAATACAATAAGAGATATGTGAAAATCTCTCATCTGTGTACTACCACCCATCTCATCGTGAAGAATAATACAATAATTTTAAAATATTGGAAATATTTTCTTTTATGACTCTGATAAACTTCACCGCGATTGATATATGTAAATAGATATAAGAGAATTATATATATTGCTGAAAATAAAGATGTTTTTTCTTTTTCTTTGAATTTATAAAAGGGAAAAAACAAACATTTTTTATTTTCCTAAAAAATTCGACGTGAAAGTTTAAAAAAACAAAAATAATTTCAGAATGCCGAATTTAAACCCTAAACATGAAAATCATAACTATTATAATTCAAATTTAAGTGTAAAATCGTATTTAATTGAGGGTGATGAAATTTTAAGATAATTTATTGTGATCATCACCTCTCCTCAAAGAGTATATATGTCTATGGATATATAGTGAGGTAACCCCTCTCTGGAATTTAACGCTTTTTTTATCATCTTAATCTAAATAAGAAAAAGTAAAAATAGTTGGCAAAACTTTCTTAGAAGAGGGGTCTAAAACAAAAATTGACCATGCTCAAGTAGTTCTTCATTGCAAGTAGAAACCTGAAAAAATATCTTTTCAAAAACAAAGAAAAAAAATTTTTTTACACCTTTAGTGTTTTTATTTTAATTTAAGGGGGTCCTAATCCAAATTTTTCAGGGATTTAATAAAATTCCGCATTCTAAATATTATTTTTGTAATTTATTTTAAAAGGCTTATAAAATAATTCGAAACAAATGGCTTTAGCAAAAAATAAATTAACAAAAAAATTAAAAAAATTAAAAAAAAGATTCGAGTTTATCTTTACGTTAATATTATTCCTTCTTTAACTGTTTAAAATTAAAATAAATTGTTTTAAGAAAATTAAAATTTATAATAAAATCTGTTCGCTTGGGATTTTTCGAATTAAAGGAATTAATGAAAAATAATCTTGGACGATATTTTTTAAAATATCTTATATTTCCATATTATTATTATAATCATAAAAATAAATAAAAAATATAAAATAAGTCAATAATGGCCAAAATCTTTATAAGTATTGTGTTTTTCTGATTTTTTCTTTTTTTTTTTGTAATTTTAATTAAGTTTTACAATTTGTAAATGTAAATCTTTAATAATTTTAGAAAAAAAAGGCTCGAAATGGAAAATTTACCAAACGGGAAAATCAATAATAAATTAAATGTATTAAAAATCATCTCACAATTTAAAAAAAAATTTATATTTTAATATTAGTCTTCTTCTAATCACTAAATCCGATTTACGATTCATCGATCATGTTCAGCTCCCAATTTTCCCCGTAAAACATTATAAAATTAGTGCTTTGGGGCGAAAGAAGGTTTATTTTTCAAGGGCACAAGGACGTCAACAACAAGTGTCTTTGGGGAGGGGAAGGCCTGTCAGAGAGATAATTGGGCCTCCTCCAAATTTCATAATTTCACATCACAGAATATTTGTTTAAAGTTTTTTTTTATTGCTCATTCAAATTTTTTCTACTTGCCCCAAGAAATACGGCCGATGAATCAATCACCCTATACTCAAAATTAGTGATATCAAATTCATAACATAAATTCCAATTAATTATTTATTTAGAAGTGGACGTGGACACTGAGAAATTCCTGATCCATGTATACAGGTCTTTTTTTTGGTTGTACAAGGACTTGAAAATACAACCTCATCTAGAAAGGTTAATGACTCTCTCCTCCAAATTTCGTATATGATCACCATAGAATCTTGGGTCCTATTTGGGATTATTTTTAATTTGGGGTAATTTTAAATAAGATTTGAGAGAGAACAATTAATATTATATATTTCTTGATTCCTAGTGTCGAGAAAAAAATAATAAAAATTGAATCTCTTTATTCACCTCGATATAAAAGAAAGTGACGTTATGGGAGCAATGTAGACGTGCACTCAGCACTCAACTCGGCAGCAGTTATCGTCTACCTGTATCGATTTACATTTGCAGAGATATGAGAATGCGAGGTGCTTATCAAGTCTCGCTTAAAGCCAACCCAAAAGGGGGTAGAAAAAAACAAGCGGGCCTAAAGAAAATGAGTCAGAAATTTTTTTCATCTCATATAGGCCGATTTTTTAAAGTGAACACACATGGTTTTTCCTGTTTGTTATTTCCATTCATTTCGAACTTTGCTCATCATATCCCAAAGCCTTAAAAAATTCTTTATTTCAAAATATTTTACAATGAATATCTTATTATATTAAAAAAAAAATATATATATAAATATTATTATTATTATTATTATTATATAAATAAATTCCTAACTATAAAAGGACGTTGACAATAATATCGACAATTAATTGATTGGTATTCGAATAAAAAATGTTAATATATAATAATAAATTATATCGAAATAATGACCTATTACTAGAAAGAAATGTCCTTTAACTATTTCACTTATTAAAACAATTGCTCTTAAGAAAATTGAAAAAATAAAAAAAAGATTCCTTGAAAATATTTTTTACTTTACTTGATTGTTAATTACACCAGATTTGGAAAATTTTTTATATAATTTGAAGAGAAAATAAAACTAGAAATTTTTTTTCTTGTTGGCGTTATAACAGGACAGGGCCCTTCCACAAATAATATCAAAATTTTTATTTAAAATAAAGAAAGGATTTTTTAATTTAATTCAATTTTTTAAATTATATTTTCCATTTAACGAAAAAAAAAAATATTTCTTTCTTTATATTTATAATTATCTGGTTATTGTGGTTTAAACATTTTCTAATCCTACTAATTAATAATTTCTAGTTTTATTATTGAACAAAGAAAAAAAAACAACTGATTCTTCTTTTCATCTCTCATCCAGTTAATTACATACTTTCGTTATTATTGGCCTCGCCCGAAGAGCATTTGTCAAATAGTCAAACTTAATGTCACTGGCTGGAAAGACTATTTGATTGACAATTGAGGTAAAAATTACAAAATTTTAATTGTAATGAATCTAATATTTCGAATTTCTTCATTTTCACTCAAATTATATATATGATCATCAATTAAAAGACACCTAGGTGGCAACGAGATTTTTTTCAATCTCAAAAAATACGGTCAAGAATATATAGATATTAATATGAATGAAATTTAAATTAATTATAGTTTATGCCTTCGAAATATTAGGTCATTAAACTCAACAATTTTGTAATTTTTACCATCATCAAATGGCCATCAAATAACCTCCTCATTCAGATACATAATATTTATTGACCTCACTCAAGAAAAACATTAGTCAATCTAATAACTCAAGTTTCTAGTTTTATTTTTTTTATTTTTTTGCCTCCCCAGCAAAGCAATATTTTTTATTATTAAAAAATAAAGAAAATTGAACTGCAGGTTAATCTTAACTAAATCATTTTTTAGAGCCACGAACATGCGATATACTATTCATTTCAAATTCAATTTATAGACACGAAAGATAGCATGAATTTAGCAAGAGAGTAAGAATATAAAATAATTAAAGGTGATTCTCCCTTAAAAAATTTTATTTAAATAACATGAATTTTAAGATCATTAAAAAAAAAACATCAATAGTTCAAATTTCTCCGCCCAAAGACTAAGAAATATTTATACTAGTATTTATATTCAACTAAAGGCAGGATTTGACTTAGGCGGAGGGGAAGCTCTCCAGAATTTTTAATGGCACAAAGAGATAATCTCCTATACAAAATAAATGACAAATGAAAAATTCAAATGGAAAAACATTATGAAAGAGAGAGCGCCCGGAGCGCAAAATTTTCTGGTTGACAAACCACTTAGTTTCGACTTTGAGCTTATAGATAATTTTATGTAATTATTAATATTTATCTATCTTTCATATTTCTGCCCCTTTATTTACATCTTTTATTCATGTCCGTGGCTTGTGAGTTTTTCTTCGATGAATTTAATTATTATTCAAAATTTTTGATAATAAAAAAATTACAATTTTCTTTCTTTTTTATTTAATTCTTTAATAAAAATAATAAAAAATATGGATGAGATGAATCCTTAGAAATTTCTCGAATTCATTGGATCATAGGCGATGTAGCAAGTGTTTTTCAGTTTGCTTCTTCTCGCTAGGAAAAAATAAAATATAATATATACAGAATTCAATATTATTTAGAATAGTCAAAAATGTCTTAGTAAACAGCAGACTAAACAATATTGATCTTGATCCCGGCTGGCGGGAAAGAACTTTTCATTTATTTCGTTAAAAATGCTTCAGAAAATCGGTTTTCTACATCTCTCGAGTTCAACCAACACTTGGGTCAATCAACAAAAAGAAAAGGTCACTTCAGTTCAAGTATTCGAAAAATTTCTAGATTCTTCCGTCTCTAATAAAAAATAAATATATTGAAAAATATTAATAATAAATATATTTTTTAATGAAAACTGCCAAATAAAAAAAAATATTTTTTTCATCGATAGAATATTGCTTAGAATATATTATTATTATTATTTGCTCTTCTCACGCAATCTTTAACCAAATGATTTATTAATGGTTTTCAGACAAGTGTGAAGAGATCTTTTATCAAGTTATCATTCCATTTTACTTACATCAACAAAAAAAGAAGTTATCAAAATGACCAAATTTAACTATAAATCAAAGATCATGTTAGGCAAAGGTTGTTAAAAAGAACACCTTTGGCAAATATGGTACACTACTTAGAAAATAAAACTCACTAGATAGAAAGAATAGAAAAAACTGGAATCTTATTGTTAAAATAAAAGAAAAAATGAATAATTAAGAGAAGAATTAAATAGGTGGTCATCTAAAGTGATCTTTTCTAATTCTGATTGCCAACGAGAGAACTCTTCTGCGGTAATTTGGATATGTTCTG
>JAAAKE020086633.1:3601-21934 GCA_010014785.2 Anisolabis maritima | reverse complement strand
AAATGATTGAAATTAGAAGGTGAGTGAGGAACAAAATAAAACCACCTGCCGCACATATTTTTGGTACGGGAGATTGTTAAATTTTCGCAATAGGTATTTAAAATTCTTCCATACCAAGTGCAAAAATTCAAGCTTGCCATTGTATGAAAAACGCTAAATATTCCCCTAATTGTTAGGAAAAAGAATGAAGTAAGTGCAACAACCAGCTGTGACTCCTGACAGTTTCAATTCAGTTAACATCATTTTTGCAGAGAGGATGAAGCTCGAGATCCAAAGTATTTTCAATAAATTGAAGTGGACTTGAGAAAAATAAAGGCTGGTTTTCTTCTCCTTAGCTATTAGCGTAAGATCAAAATATCTTTCTGGGCCATCAAACCTCTTATAAAATAATCCTTTATTTTTAGAATTATACAGGAATTTAAAAAAGAAAATTTCGCGCTCTAATTTATATTTTAAGGGAATTTTAATTATTCAAGAAATAAAAATATATGAGTTGATCGAACTATGAAAAATTTAAGATGAAGGAAGATAGCCAAAAATTAACAGTCAATTAATTAGAATTGCGTTTATTTATTTGGCTTCTCTCCATTTTTTAAATCATTTTATTATTTTTTTACTTACTTATCAGCTACGAATCCAAAAACGAATGCTCCCAAAAATTTGCCCAAAGCAACAGCCGTTTGGACAGTTGATCGAAAAGGAAGCCGGTAACAAACCAAATTCCACTGAAACATAACAATATTTTAAAAAAAAATAATAATGTCACTAACTTAAAAATAAACAGTCTCCAACCCTCCACCCCCTCACCTCTTTTTCGGCATTTAAGGTCCATCAACCATTTATTTAAATTATTTAGAAGCCAATATGATTTAAATATTTTTAATCGCTCTAGACAAGGAGCGAACCACTGACCCTAGGTCATGAAGCAAAAGTTTCGGCTCTAAGAGACAGGTCCCCCCTTAAATATATAAGCAATTTATATAGTGAAAGTTTTCTTTTTTTAATACCTCCTCGACGGCTGTTGGTTCTCCTTCATAATTCCAATCATGGCAATCGACAGGTTCAGGTCGTGGTTGATTCTGCGTAAACTTATAAGCCTCCTCAAATTTGTAGTGAGTCAAATTGGCATAATCCCATGGGTAATACTTGCAAGCGCCAATTGAATCCTCTCTGAAACAAAAAAGATAAAGTATATTCAGAAATTTTTAAAATAAAAACATTAAAAAATAATAATTACTCAAATAGAAGAAACTAAAACTAAAACAATGTGAATGGACAAAGCTTAAATGGCCTCAGATGCCGAAAAAAGCAAAGTATAATTTGTCAAAACTTGCAAAAGTTTAGAGGTTATTTTAAAATGTATCCTCATAAAAATTTAACAATTTCACAATAGTTTATTTATTCATAAGTGAAAAATCATATTTTGATTCTATTTGATTATCACTTCCCTCCCACCAACACTTAGGATCAATGAATGATCTTCAGACCCCAAGAATAAGGACTCTTAGAGTTTACAAAATGAAGCTTATTCACGAAAATTATACTGACATTTATCATTTTCTTATTTTCTATCTCAAAATATACCGAATATTTTGAAAAATATATTCACTTACAAAGCTCATATCTAAAACTTACATTATTTAATGGGTTTTCTAACTCTATTTTTTCCTCTGAAAAACAAAAACGTTCTTAGTTTTTCTATGTGGAAGATATTTAGATCTTAGAAAGAACTTTCATGTTTGAAAAAAAGTAGAGTAAAAAATGAAGATATCTTTAAAAAATTTGTTTATAAATAGTTTTCTTAATTCTAGTATTCCCTTTTTACCTAGGTTTCAAGAACATATAGTAATTATTTGTTTGAAATTTATCTTAATAATTTTTATGGCCCTTAGAAATTTTAAATAACAATGTTTTATTAAAATGAGAGGAAAATTATCTCTAAAATGTAGATTTATGCATTTCTAGTGAAAATTTTATATATCATGGTATGAAAAATTAAAAAGAAAAGTTTAGCCATGGCTAAATATTTGACCAATTTTTCTATATCTTCACACTTTAGTCATCAAATATACCAAAATTTCACTTTTATATAAAATCTTTTGCAATACATCCAAACAAGCTTTTGCTTAAAAACCTATTTTGACTTATGTCCATGAAAACTAAGAACCGATATGAATGGAACTTTGAAAATTATTATACTGGTAGAGGGAGTGAAGGAATTAAGATTTCAGAATGAAAAAAAATTTTTTTGAGAATCAGGGATATCTAAAAAATCAGCTGAACAAAAATCTTATAACTTCATGATTATATTGGGTCCCTTTTGATCAAAACAATTAAATAGGTAGGGAGATATTCTTCAGTTAATAAATTTTACATACTTTTATATTTGTATGAAATTGAAAAAATATTGCATTGAAAAAGTCAATTAATTAACTGAGATTTTTAATAGCTTCCGTTTCTTTCTCATTTCCGATATAATTCCATTAGTTTGAAAAAAAAATTTTAAAATTAGAAATTGGAAAATATCACATAGCATAAAATTAACAGGTTTGAAAATAAAAGTATAAAAATGTTTTAAAAAGTAGTTTTAGATAGGATTACCTTCCACCGTCCCTTTATAAGGAAGATATTTTTATTTAAATTCATTAATTTTTTAAATTGATTTTTCAAAATATCAACATCATCTTAAAATTATAAAAAAATGCAAAGAATAAAAAAAAAAAAACCAACGTGAAAATAGAAATAAGTTATCGCTGAAGAATTAACTTATTAATTAATTTATTTAAATCAATTGAATACCAATTGATGTAAATAAATATACCTGAATAATTTATATCATAATTAAAATAAATGTTTATTGTTTCAAGTCTATATGACTTCAGATGTGGAAAAGATTAAAAAAAAATTATTAATTTAATAATCAATAAAATATATCAAATTTTTATTTCTAATTTTAAAACAGCCTATTTTAAAAGTTCTAATTGATAAATTATAAAAAATCATCTTATTAAGGCTCCTCATACACTACATGTGATCCGATCTCCTGAAACCAATAGAGCGCTTTTATACCATCTATAAAAAACTCCTGGTAACCTTTTGCAGTCACGATTAATACATTCCTATTCACTTGCATGGCGATCTTAATCCTGTCTGGAGTAAGAGATTGCATCCTTTTTATAGATGTAGTGGATCGCAGACAGTGTATAAGAACCTTAAATAGTCATTCAATAAAAATAAAAGATAAAAAACAACTATTTTAGGTGTAAATAACAATAAATGAGAAAATTTTAATATTATTCTTTTATTTATTAAAATAAAATAAATTAATTAATTTGATGATAAATTTATTTACTATTTTTTATTATTGCTATATTCATTTTGGTAAGTAGAGGATTAGGATAGTTTAGTCCATGACGTCATAATTTTTATTCATTCTTTTAATGGAAAATCTTGTCTTCTCTTGTTTCATGTAGAATTTTAAGAAATTAATCCAGAAAAATTTGGTAAGTAAATAGAATAGTTTGCCATTTCTTTTGCTATTTTTTACTTTCTAAATCTTGCTAATGTTGGCGAAATACTTTAAATGTTATGGAATGAAAATAACATATAAATGATCCTTGTAATTAATCACTAAAATTAATTTATATTCTTTGAAGTTTAAAATAAAATTAAAATTTATTGAATTGAATGTTTGAAGAATAATTTTTTTTTATACTAATATTTCGGAATAATATATTGTAATCTTAATATTAAAAAAAAATTATTTTCACCTTTAATTCCCAAACAGCACCACTTTTTAAAATCTAATTAGGTTCTTTATTATTACTAAAAAATCTTTTCAACATGTTGCTAAATTTACAAAAATTAAATATAAATACTATTTCTCTCCATAAAATAATTATTTCCCAATAAAAAAATCTTAAAAGTTGAAAACACTGAATTTGACATGATTTTTTTTGAGTTCTTCATTCCTTTCTAAGATTCTTTCTTTTTAGCTTCTGGATGACCATCTATTGCAAGGCATTTTGGGTTGCTAATGGATTCGAAGTGTTAATGAGGATAATCGCTCCCAAATTTTTATATTCGAATGACTTTGATATCATTGTTATTATATAAATATTTCTGAGAATTTATGAAGAACTCGTCTACAAATAAAGTACGAGTTTCAAATAAAATAAAACCAACGAAGTCATTAGTCGTCCAATTTACTTAGTAAGTTTTTAAAAAATTTTTCATATTAAATTTTAAATAATAAATTATTTACTGACATTCATCTCTAACGGTATATTAATAAATCTATTTACTGTTCTTTTATAACTTCTCTTAAACAGAAGATCACATATAATAAATTTTCTATCATATAATCATATAATAATTTTTTTCATTAATACTTATTTTTTTTATTTTTGTAAATCTTTTTTCTTTAACTTGTGTCTATGGAAGAATAAAATAGATATAAGTTTATTGATAATATCTCAATGCTGAGTTGAAAGAGAAAATTTTTGAGTTAATAATAAAAATTTGGCTCATATATTCTTAAATATGCAATGATATTACTTGACTTTTTATCATCTAAATATTATATAACGATTATTCATCGCCAGGTGATGATAACCCATCAAGGTCAAAAGCATTTAAAAATATAACAACGCCTCTTCATTTAAGGAATTTTACAAATTTTTTTATTTTCAAGCTAAAAATTGATATCAAAAGATAAATTTTAGAAGATAGAATATGAAATTTTCCAAATTTATTTATTGAGGAAATAAACTCTAAAAATTTATTATAAAAAGAGTACTGATCTGGTTATTTATTTATTTGAGCATTTTTCCTTAATTCTCTGTAATTTACTTAATTCCTTTCTCTTAGATGTTTGCATCATGAAGAAGTTCTTGGCATTGGATAAACAAGCTTATTTATCTCCTGAATAAATTATTTGAACACTATAATAAATAAAAAAGAAATTGATTTAGAGACTTCAATCAACCAAGAAGGATCCATTGATTTATGTAAGAATTTATTTTCTTTATTAGAGAAAAACAAGTAACATTTAAAAATTGTTATAGAATAAAAAACACTATTTATTGAAAAATAAAATATTTTATTATAATAATATTTTTGAATTTTTATTTTCTCATATATATGAAATATTAATACTATATATAGTGAGAAAGTATTGTTTATATTATGGTTATATTAAATGTTAATTGTGGTCCATTCTGAATGTTGTTATAGATGAAATCTTAGCAGCAATTGTAAAGATGATGGAATAAATTTTTATTCAAAAAAATTATAAAAAAATTGATGATAGAAAATAATTACAGCCTTCTTATCAGAAGAGGAGATATTTTCTGTGATGGTCACAGCAGTTTCTTAAATACACTTATTCTAAAGGCTTTTTGCCTCCTTTCCTCTTCCCTCCCCCTCACCATTTGCTAAAACATTTGTTCTTACAAATTTAATAATTGCTCTCTTTCATTAAAAATTATTATGCTTGACAAAGGTATCTTATCTAAGTTATCTGAGATAGATTCACTTTTTTTATGCCAATTGCACACAATTATCCTTTATATTTATATGCTAGCTTTGTAAATTCCCCATGTCAATATATCACATAATTCTAGGTCATGTTTATTATACTTTTTTTTTGCAATTTCCCCTTTTTTCCATAGTAAATGGGCAGCGTGAATAAATTCCCTGGAAGCTCATTTTCCACCGTTCCGGATATAAACATAAATTGTTTTGTTATTTGTTTGGTGCCATTAGAGGGGATATGACCTCTCCCCCTCTCAAAATTGACTAATCTTTTTGTCCGAATTTGTCACCTGCCAGAGAAGTTAATTACTCACTTAATATAATTTCATATTCTTGTTTTGCTCTCTGTTTTTTGTGAATTCCAATCAATATAATTTTGTAAGCATGGCAAAGAATTGACAAACCTAGTAAAATAGAATAGAATGGCAAAGAGCTAAAAAATAACAAATCTTCTTTCGAGAACCTTTGGTTCGAAAATTGAAATTTTACAAACATCTTAAAGCCAAAATTATTTTATTTCATTAACATAAATGATGATTTTACTAATTCTTTTCTAACCAGTATCTCATTAATTTCCTTCTTTCATCTTCAGATCAACTCGCCGTCAAGGCTAAATCTGCAATTTAAAATGTAAAATTGCTTAACCAAGATGAAAACTAAGAAACGAATAAACAACGATGGAGTAGAAAGCAGACGAGGCCAAGATTCACTATGGTGAGTTCATTATCGTTAAATTTTCTGATATCCCATATTTATTAGTGAAAATTAGAAAATTAATAACATCAGAAAATTTAATATGTTGGGGCAAAAATAACTGCAGAATTAGGTTATTATCACTTTACATACAATTTTCAATATATTCTATTTCTATTTTGACTGATTGTTATATAGAAATTTGAAGGTTATTTATTGCTGAATGTATTCGTTTTTCTGTTTTTCTCTAACTTTTATTTTTCTTTGATTTCGGGCGCTAAATATTAGATTGGATAATTGCGGAATTAGGTTAAAGTCCATTTACATACAATTTTCGCTCTATTTCACCTTTGTTATATATCACTTTGAAGTTCATATATTACTGAATTTGTTCACTTCCAGCCTTAATCAATAAAATTTATTTAAATTATTTGGGTACCAATTATTTTAAATAAAAATGGTCCAAGGAAAAAGCTTAAAAAAAATTGGATGTTACATTACCTCTAATCTCTCGGCCACGGAATGGGGACATATTGAATGTTTAAAAACAAAAAAAAAAAAAAAATCATAAAAGTAACAATAAAAAATCGAGAGTAGCCTTTCCTTGATTTTCTTATAAAGACCTATATACTTGTAGATGACTACGATTTTTAGAAAAACATTTCAGCTAACATACCACTTCCGGTTGCGGGACATAGCACAAAAGTTGATAAAGATATGATTTTGCTGTATTGCACGTATGTAAAATTTGGTTGATCTATATTAAAGCTTGTTAATGTGTTCACGAACCATACCCACAGACATAATTCGAAAAATGGTATTTTCAGACATCTAGAGGTCCAAAAAGTCAAGAACAATCAAAATTTCAAGATCAAATTTTAGACGATTACAATACCTATCCTATCCAACGTATACGAGAGAGTAAAAACAGAACAAAATCATAGAACATTAACTTCACTTTTTTAAATAAGAATTTTTCCTGTTATAAAAAGTCACTCTTAGGTTAATTGCTTTGAAAGCAAATAAATAAAAATTTGTATCAAAATCATCCTTTCACTATTAACTTCGGTACTCATATAATTGAAAAAATTAATTTGCTAGATGAAGTCATTTGACTTGTACATTTACAAACATGACAAACAGTTTATGCATCTTAATTATCATTCTTTTTTTCCTTTCATAATCTTTACACGTAATCAAATACATTGACCACAATTATTAAGCTATAAATATATATTAGGAAATAGATATGTGGACTTTGTACTTAATAAAGAATATTGAGGACAAGATAAAGTATCTTAATTAATAAAAACAAGACTTATCTTAGACTTTGTGTGATGATTCTATTTTGATACTCTTTTTTTTTTTTACTTTTTTAAAGAAATTTGAAATTAAAAAGAGATTGATGATGAAAAAAATAATAATACATTTTGTTTGTACTTTTTTATGGGGATGATGTAATTATTTCTTGGTATCCGAGACACACCTTAAGTCTTGAGCAGAATTAAAATTAACTATGTTTAGGGGCGGGGGGGGGGGGGGAGGGAGGACAATATCTCCTCTGTCCGTTTATATAAAGAAAAAAAAACATAGGATAGTGGAACAGAGAATAATTTTACAATAAATAAATAATTATGTAAATGGTAAAGGCTCAAGAATTATTAAACTTAAGAACAAAAGAAGAATTTATTCTTTCTGAGACTTTCGTATTTTCACAAAAATACAAACCATTTAAGTAAGACCGTGTTTCTCAAGCGCCAGTGTCTGGTCCAGTACACTTTTTGCTGATTAAGAAAATATTAATAGTTTTATATGAAATAAATGGTAGTTTTCAAATAACGCCTTTGAGTTTGTAAAACATCGTTTAAAAAAAATATTTTGGAGTGAGTAGGTTGTGCCATAAATGACATTTCAACTCGAACTAGGATCTTTCGGACTTGCTCACATATCACGGGCATGGATCAAATCGAACAGGCATTTATCCAATTTATTAATATTATAATAATTATTTTATTTTTAAAACAAAAAAATGCCTAAAACTTATTATTGCCCACTAAATCTTGATGTAATAGACCAGGGCTATCCAACACGAGGAGTGCATGCAGCCCATCACAATAATTAATGCCACCCGCCTTAACCACATATGCTACGACGCTTATTTATCATAGAAGATATCATATTCCGAACATTATTTACTAATTTTATTGCTAAACAACAATAACTATAATTAATATATTTTATGTGCGGTCCGAGACAAATGTGGTCCAAGGAGGCCAACAGGGGCAACATGTAATAGACGACCATATCATTTTACACTTTCTTACGTTTTTTGCAATTTTCTGGTCTTCGATAAAATAAACTGCTGACGACATAGAACCGATAATCTCCTCAACCTTCAGACATGAATATCTATATATCTCAATTTGATCAAGTTAGTTAGATCCCAGGATTTGATCAAGTTAGTATAGATCCCAGGATCTACTGAAAAAAAATGACAATTTACTCAAATATCTTTTGTCTCTTTTCATTTTATGAAAAAAAAGTCCAAGAAAAAATTCAAAATAAATTTTTCTAAAATGAAAGATTGAAAATAGATTATGCAAGAAAGTGTGTTAGAGACTTTCTTTTCTTCTTAAACCCAGAAAAAGAATTACATCATTTAATGGCTAGGAATTCTTTATTTATTTAGATTTTTTTTTTCATTTTTTTTATTATTCAATACACACTGAATTTTTTTGTTTTACAAACTACCGAATTTACAAATTTTTGATATGATTATGGAAACAATATTAATTAAGAATTATAACAAATTCACAAGCTTAATAGGTTTCTCTCAATCCCCCCCCCCTCTCCCACTTGAGCCTGTTTTGATTTGACTTTATTTTAATACATTGTTCAAATCTTTTTTGCTCCTGTTGAATATAGAGATATACTAAAACTTTAAAAAATAATTTATAATTAAAAAAACAAAACAAACAAATTAAATCCAATTTCATTTCAACTCTCAGAATTTTTTCTTCATATTGGCATAGATAACAGAGATAAGAAGAAACAAACGTCAGAGGAAGTAAATGTTTATGTATGACAAACTATTCACAAGCGATATAATTTAAAAATAGGAGAAACTCCTTTAGTGACAAACAACACGTACACTAATTGGACTAGACTTTGAATAAAAAAAGGAAATCGTTAAGATACCAATAAGGAAAGATTGGACTTGGATAATTTGATTATATCATGAAGAGATAGAAGAGGAAAATCCTGGCGAGAAATTTATCTTATCCCTTCTTTTGTCGTTAATTTTTCCATGAATCGATTTATTTCTTTTTATTTACCAATCATATCAAATGAAAGAAAATGTATTTATATTAAAATTTTAACATAATTTTTTTAAGAGATTTTGATTTAAATATATATATATATATATTGTACACTTGTTCGGTTATTGTCTCAGCCTATGACACTAATTTAAGGTTTATTATGTTAACTAATTTCAAAAATTTTACTTTAGCCATAAGGATAATTAGGAGGCTTGTTTACTGAAATAATATATATTATATTTTTTCTAAAAATTTGATTGTCAATTTAATAAAATTCTGATTTTTATAGCTTGGCAGAAATAGGAACATACCTAAGGGGGTAGGACCTTGGGGATCGCCCAAGTTAACTTCAAGTTTTTTCCAGTATCCAATAAGGAATGACAAATATTTGAAAACAATTTTTCGATTACACATAAAAAATTCACCTAAGGAGAATGGGAAATTGTTCCCATTGCATAGAAAATTATCCTTTACTTGACGGATAACCTAGTAATTTTAATGGATGGGCAAAGTCGCGGTTTAAAGGTGAGAATTCCGTCCCTACCCATCAGCCAACTGAATATCTATATTCCCAAGAGGTGCTTTGTTTATAGGTTAAAATAGTGGTCGCCAACCTTTTGGAATTCACCGACGAGTTCATCAAAATTTGAAATCTCACTGACCTCTAAACACTACCCTCACTACAGATACATTATATATAGAATAGGATATGAAAATTTTTATAATAATAATAATAATTATACTTATACTTTCATTTATTATTTAGAAGTGATTTCTACATTTGCGCATTTATATTCCAAACCGCAAATGCGTTTTACACCTACTTATTGTAAAATTTTATTTCTATAAACACACATTAAAATGAAAGAACGGCACTATGGACCACCAAAATTTTCTCGCGGACCATCAGCGATCGCTGGGTTAAAACAACCTCGGGAGATAATGTGATTTTAACTCCCGCTAGTATCTCTTCAAGTAAAAAACTTAAAATAGCGAAATTGCTATTTTATAAAATATAGGGAAAATGGTTTTCATTGATATAAAGAAATCTTTTATCAGTGAACCCCCCCTCCCCTCCTCATCCCTAAATCGACAAGTTTTTCTATATGGGATTTTATGCGAAAAACTAGTTTGTATAAAAAAATTTTCTTGGCACTTGACAAAGAATAAAAAAAGGGTGTTAGGTTTTGTAAAATTATTTTTTAGCTGCCGTGCGGAAATCTCATCTTAAAAGAAACTTAATATTTCTCCTTCTATATGCGTCAAAAAACAAAAATAAAAAGAAGAGTCCAAAATTCATTCTGTTTTCGACCCTTCTTTACATATCGCTGTTTTAATTCCCCTTCTCCTTTATAAAGTTGAAAATTGAACAATAAATTACAAAAAGTAAAAAAGAATAATTTTTATCTTTGACACGATTTTATAGAAATTTTAAATTATTTTTTGACCGATGATGAAGTATGCAATCTCCGAAACTGATCAATCTGTCAGACTAGTCACAAATAAATTCCATAAAAGAAAATACTATTGTTCTTTATTCATTGTCTTCTTCATCCACAACTAAACTGAGTAAATTTCCATCATTTAACTGCAAAATACATTGCACCTTAAAAGTTGACTCTATAATATTTTATATTTTCAAGGATAAATTATGAAATTGTCTATTTCCCTCTTATTATTCTAGGAAGGCTCGGGTAATTCTATCAAATTTGATAAGGTTGTTAAATTTAATCATCTTTGTTTCTTTTCCCTACCACCAATATGATAGATTCTTTTTCAAATATTTTCTTATAAAATAAAACTGTTACAAAATTTTTGGAAAAAAATAATATAATAATTTTCTTGAAAAATTCTTCTTCGTGTTTGGGTCATATTTTCCGTGATTAGGGATCAGTAAGTCCAAGTGGAAGCCCCTCTCTCACTCTAATGCTTGATGAAAGGGTAAGACACAAATAGTGGCCGATAGAACCTCTAGCGGGACCTAGATAAATTGGGACTTCATTTATGAGTGGGCCGATAGATTAAAAAATAATTCGTGGCTCTCCGCATTTGTCTTATTTGCTTATACTTTAATCCGAACCTGTAGAAGAAATTTTAAACAAAGTTGCCATTCACTAAGGGTGAATTTTTAAACTTTATTTTGTATTGAGACATAGGCATTAAAGACTTATGCATGCCTCTATGCAGATTGAGGAAATACATTTTATTTATGAAGTTATCTAAAAGTTTTTTAATAAATTAAAATTAAAATTAGCAATTCCTTATCACGTTCTTTTTTCTTTCTTTTTATTTATTTCACATTTAATTTGGAATGATAAGTTTTCTTCTTCCGTTTATTGACGTATTACTTGAACAAATTTAAAACTTTTTCTTTTTTTTTTAATAAGATAAAGCCCCGGTCATCCACGTGCTTTGTTGTTGTTGTTTTTTAAATAGATTTTCAAATGATAATTAGGTATAACCGCTTTGAATTGAAGGACTAGACACATTATGCAAATATATAAAAATAAAACCGGATCTCAAACATTTGAATCGATTTATAACATGATTAACACTCCAAGTGAGTGAATTCATTAAATACTCATTCTACGCATAAACAGAGATTTGTAATTCATTCACTCACTTTTCAATTTCTATTTTATTTAGGGGAAAAATAATTTATTTCAATTTTTTTTTGTCTGGAGTGGAGAAAGGAATTTCTTTTTATTAATATCTAATAGAAAAGATAATTTTGGCGACTAACTTTTCGTAAAACGCGGAGATGTTTCTTTGCTGGTCGAGCGTCCAATTACTGGCACTGAGTTCGGATATGCGACACCAATGTGGCTGCTGTGCGGCGATGAAAACATAAGCGTTGGTGTGCCATGTGTTGAATAAACCAGGAGATGATACTAATAGGAACACGATGCCGATATATATCGCCGATTTGCTCAGCCGGTCAAGTTCACCCTCTAGGGCGGGATCAGAGTCCACGCCCATATTCGCCTGGAAAAAACAGAAAAATCTCATTTAATACGGGCCAGAGAAAATTCAAGTCTCTAATCACTAATTCACTCATTCATTCCATTTTGCTTAGTATTACTATTTATTTTTCTAAATATATCTTTGTTGTTTTGGAACTTAGAACTTATTTATGGTCTTTCAGCATTTGAGACCATTATGACATTATATGTATAATTAATCATGTAGCCTACATATACTGTCAGTAGAAATGCCAAAATTTCATTTGAAAAGGAAGAGGTCTAGATATTTTGTTTGAAATCAAATGTTTGATCTTTTTATGCAAGAAATTCCTTTGTTAGTTTTTTTTTTTTTTGAAATAACTCCTCCACTCTTTAGTGGGAAGGAAGAAATCATTCCTTCTCTCTTAGATAGATACTTAGATAGTATTTATTTGCTCTGAGGTTATTGACTCTTAGAGCATAAAACAATGGTATATCTTTTAATTTACTATTCTTGCTCCCTATAAGTAAAAAGGCGGGAAGAGGTTATAGCGGATTTTTTGGCTGGGATAATATTTGGGGAGTGGGAGAATATAACAATTTTTTTGCAATATTTATGCTTTTTGGTGGAGTGAAGTCGGTCCTTCCCTAGATCACTTGTTTCCACTATTTATATATAACATCCTAAATTTATATTCCACTTATTTACATTTTTACGTTTAGTTTAGACTCATAAAAAAAATGTTTAATTTATGCATATTAATTTTTTATCATCAATTATTACATCAACATTTTAATTTTTTTTAAATTTTACCCTTAGAAATCGTAAGAAAACTGACTTTAGTCTCCATTTAAGAGAACTTGAAATCCAACATTTAATTTGGATTTATCTTTCTTTTGTTCATTCAAGATTAAATCCAAGGTCCTTGTCATTTTTGGCACTTGAGTCGTTAGTTGATATTTACATAATAACAACTAAACTAAAAAAAAAAAAGCTCAGTAGAAAATCGCAAATTACTCAAAAATAGATCATCGAATTAATGACAGGAAAAAAACTTCTGTGCAAAGTCCAAGAGATGATGATGAAATTAGAAAGGAACTTCTAACATTCGCTTCTTAATTATTCTTTTCCATGTCTCTCTCTTTAGTAATTAAAGTAGAAGAAAATTTTATTTTCAAAATATTCTCATAATTTTATAAAAAAAATAATTTCCAAAAATCACGGAATTGCTTAATAAAATTACTCTTTATCTAATTTTTATGTTTTTTTAATTAAATTAATAATATGTAATCGTTATTATGTAAGTTATTACATCCATAATTTATTACATTAATTATTTATGTTTGTATTTAAAAACTTGATTGCATCTATCAAACAAGACTGAAAAATTAAAAAAATAAATAAATTATGATAATAAAAAAATTTGCTGATAATGATTTTCGTCAACTTAATAAATAAAATAAATTTGATAATATTCCAATAATATATAATTAATAAAATTTGCAAGTGTTGATGATATTCGACTATGATGATATAAATGAGTGTAATCTGAATTTTTTAAATACTGTAGTTCAAAGTTTGAAATAGAAGATTTATTTTTATTTTGTCCTTTCTCAAACTTTTAGATTTTGATATTGTGGCAACCTCCTTAAGGATGTGGCAGTGTGTCCAGATAGTGAAATTTTAGGGGAGAAATCCCAAATATCAAATTTTCTTTTTTTTTAAATGACCTTTTGGTAACTTGGACAAGATTTGCCAACCTAGGTTTTTACAATCTTATTTTGAGAAAGAGACTACGATAGGAGAGGCAAAGAAGTTTTTAAGCCGATTTCGATTTTTTTACAAATATTTCATTTCATATTTTTGTTAAAAATTTTACCAATACTTTTGATTTTTTTTGTTGGAAAATTATATTTTTTATTTGGATTGAAAGTAGAGGAAATATAGTTCATCTATCTTCAATCTTTCATAATAGTCATTAAATATCCCGTACCGATTTTTTATCACCACAAAGAATTTTTTAAAGAAATTTCAATTATAAAAAATATCGAAAAAACTAGAAGGTTAATTTTTTTTTATAACAAATTTTAATATATCCCGGCTTTGATAGCATTTTAAAATATTTTAGCTTTTTCTAAAAGAAATCTTAGTAGATTGCCACAGATAGGATTTACGTAAATTGACGAGAAAAAGTCAAGTTCATTGCTGATGATAATAAGCAAACGGAGGTCAGTAAATGGCATCGCAGATATTGAGAAGAAACCGACACAAAGCTCAGCTTATTTTATCATATCATAATATATTGTCTATAATCGCGGAGGTCGACTCAAATTTTTCTCTAAATTTACTAAAAATTAGGCTGTAAATAAAAAACCTAATTTTCATAGCCATCAATAAAGAAAACATATCTGCCAAATTGTTGGCCGTCTCTTCGGACAATCTCTGACATCTATTTGTCTCAACTTAGGTTACCAGCAATCCATCCAGGTTGTCTAATGCTATATGACGATTTGTATTTCTAGGTTTAACCAGTGGTTACTTATCATATTATCGGCAGCTCACCTAAACGATCTAATATTCTCCTCGAAGAAAAAAATCCAACCCGGTTCCTGAGTTAACCCAGAAAAATCCCACAAAAGTAAGCAACCAGTCATTAAAATTTCTGACAAATATTCAAGTAAGTAGTTTCAACTTTTTATTGGGGATTCAACTCAGCCTTCAAAAATTCTTAAGGAAGAGATTATCAAATAATAATTTGACAATCTGATTTGACAACATATTTTTTTAATATCAAATTCGCGATTTTAGAATTTTATCTTACGTATCAACCCTAAATTTTTAAGGTGAGCCTAGAATTGACCCACGTACTCGCGTAGGTATTTTATTTAAGATAGCGAAATTGAAAACGTAAATTTTGAGTAGTGATGTTAAACACCATTCAAAAAATTCTTTTAGGAGGGGTTTGATCCCCTCAAGATCTTTGCCTCACTCCTCTATTGGAATATTGAAATGTGTTTGTTAAATTTCATTTCTACAGGACTCTTTTAACTCTGTCAATCATCTCTCTCGATTAGAAATTAAAATTTTTTTATATGGCCTTTTGGAAAATTTACGAATTTATTAATTATTAATAAAATGAAAAAAGTAAGACATTAATCATTTTTGACATTTAAACTCACATAACTCAAAAAAAAAATGCCGTAAAATTCTACGAATTCATATATCACTTGTCCCATAAAGTCACAAACAGATACACACATATATAAGTATATAAATACATTTTAAATTTTTAAATAGTTTTTCGAGATCTATTTATGATTCATGTGAATCAGAAATTAATATTTCAATGTATGTAAACCGACTGTGATTAAGCCTAAGTTTTATTATTTAAAATATGATTTGTTGTAAGTACATTTTTTACTGGGAGATCGAGTGACCCTTGACCCCCGGGATCTCCAGCATTTTCCGGAGCATCGGTGTGCTTCCTTTCCCGGTTTGATTCCCGGGGGGCAAGGATCATTTGATCCACCAACAAAAAATATACTCACAATATATTATTCTTTAAATAGTTAAATTTTATATTCTAAAATATTAATCCTTTAAGATGAAATAAAGGAAAATTCATTTTAGTTGTATATTTACTAATCACAATATTTTATGAACAGATTGTATTAACAAATTTGTTTATTCAGCTGTATCTGTATATTCAATTATCAACCGGTGAGAGACCTACTTAAATTTTCTAATAATAATTCTTTTATCAACATTTTCGATAAGGACATGACATAAAGAGTTGGACAAGGACTATTTAATTTTTTCTATTAAAATTTAATCTGTTTCTTAAGGCATATACATAGAGAGCTATGCCATGATAATAAAATAAAAATAGGGAAAGTATTTTGACTGAGCATTTTCCTTTTTTAATTACTGATTTCAATGGGAAGCTAAATCTGAAATTTTATTAAAATTGAATAAAAATATAACACGATGTTGGTTATATTTCTTGAAAATTTTTTGAAGAAAAGTTTCTATAAAAGTAATTAGTAACATATTTTATTTGAGGATTTTTTGAGATTTTAAAAATAATTTTTTTATTTATAATCTTTTTAAGTTGACTCCTTTTCCAAAAATCAACACCAAGAAAAAACTATATAATTTTTACGATATGCAAATTTCAATCTCTTAGGAATTGCTTTCAGTTCTGTGGTGGCCACACCAGTCTTATATGTTCTTTTATATATTTTTAGCCATTATAAAATTTTAGTTTGAATTAGTTGAAATAAACAAATGAATATTTAATTTTAAGTTATCATAACGAAGCATTTATAATTTTTTTAATCTCAAAAACAAAATGCTAATTTTAATTTTGAATTTGAATTTAAAGAAATAATAATCACGCCATTATTATTATTGAAATTATTTTATTTATTGTGTAATTATTATTATTTTCATTCAGACGAGTACTATTGTAAATATCATTTTATTTATCATTGAATTATTATCGAGTTTTTATTTTACAATTTTCGGGCAAAAGCTTTTTTTTTGTAGCTCATCAAGCATAATAAATGCCATACATATACCTATATACCAAATTACTTTGCTATTTCAAAAAGCTAAACATGTTTTGTCTAATTATAGAAGACCTTGCATACTGTTCCAGATCTTTTAAGATTGATAATATATGTCCTTTTTTGAAAGTGAGTGAGATTTAAAAAAAGAATATTTAGTAGAGCAAAATTTAGTGAAAAGAAAATTTTCTGTTAAGGAATGACAAAAAATTTTAATTTTGACCGCAGGCAATCCAGACAAAAATATACAGTTAACAAATTTTATTTTACCAATCCCAAGAAAATGAAAAAATAAAATTAAAATATTCAAATTAGGATTTTATTTATTTAACTAATAAATAAAAATAAAATTTCCGTATATATAAAGATATAAGAAAAATATTGGACGTTGTTTTTTTGTCTCTTTCGGAATCTGAATGAAGCCTATATATATAGACTTTGGAATAATTTATTATTATTTACTATATTAGTTATCCGCCCATAACCAAGATATTAAAATACATTTAGTGCATTTGCTTATTAATTATAAAAGCTTAAATAACTTTTGCAATATATTTTAGTTGATTATTTTATTGTCCTCTGGGAATGATAAATGGGTCGAAATCAATTGCAAAATTTGATCCTAATAATCTGAGATAAAATCTAATAAAAATTAAGTCACTAGAACCTTCATTCTCCATATTTGTAAAAATAATAAATAACCAATTCTATTTGTATGATATAATACATAAAATATTATTTTACGAAAAGGATTTACGAATAGAGGTCTTCAATGTATTAATAATATTTTAAAAAATCACGACATCGATTTTTTTGCGATATATTTGCGGTATACTTTCTCACTATATATTTATTAATTTAAAGGTAAGAGAAAGTAAAAAAGAGAACCCACATAAAAAACACTTACTTTGTTAGTATTAGATGATTCTCATTCTTGACAATTTTATTTTCAAAATTATTCCTTTAAAAAACACTCTCATCTATGGAAAGATCAAAAAACCAAAACTCAAGTTGTCATTGGGTGTAATCAGCATATGAGGCTATAAATATATATTTGATGCTTAAATAAATTATTGATTTGGACAGGAATTGAATTCATGAGAATAATCAACATATCTGATACACTATTTAAAATTATTATAACAATTTATTGTGTTTATCTCCCTCCAGATGTTATATTTTTGTTTTCCAAAAAAATTTCTACGAAATATAAGGTTTGCTCATTGTTAGAAGCCTCCAAGCGCATGCGTAGTCACATGATTAAACATTGCTCT